>CM060257.1:48315694-48323194 GCA_030684275.1 Acipenser oxyrinchus oxyrinchus | reverse complement strand
CATCGTTATTATATTTTTTGTCTGATTTAAATATACCTTGTATCACGCAGTTTACCAGAGTCCAGGTAAAAAAGTTCGTGAATAATAAAGACCGTATTGTCCACGCTTTAGCTGCAGTACCAGATGATCCTGGAAAATGAGCTGAAATACATTCAGCCTCAGAGCCTGTTGTGAACAGCAGCTGATTCCCTATTTCTGGCCAGATGGCTTCTGAACACAGATTTGCATTCATTTTCGCCTAATATCTTCCAAAATAGTGGGGCAGCTGCATTTGTTGTCAAATAAGGTTTAAAAGTCCTTTTTAGGACAGGATCGTTATCTACGTAATGGGTTTGTGGAACTTTTTTTTTTCTCCCTCTCCAGTCAACAGTATCAGCTTTAAAAGGATTTGTTTTAAAACCTCCTTATTTGGTAATTTAAAACGCCTTGGCGCGGGTAATCTATATTAAAGTAAATGACTCAAAGCAATATACATTTTCTAACTAGGCTAGATGTTTTTATATAATGCACTGTATAGCCTATACCGATGTTTGATGTCTTTATTTTGACAATTGATCAAATACATAATACTGTACTTATAAAATACATAATCATTATTATGTTATTATGTATTTATTATAGATTTAAATTAAACAAAGCATTTAAACAATGATTGGTTTTAGTTAGTCTACATGACTTTCACTGTAGTTTATTATTATTATTATTATTATTATTATTATTATTATTATTATTATTATTATTATTATTATTATTATTAGTAGTAGTAGTAGTAGTCGTAGTAGTAGTCGTAGTAGTATGGCTTGAAAAGCTTACGTCTGTGTGTTTCATAAAATTATCAGATGAAAATTAATTGAAAACAAAATATGTCCACCAAGCATATTAAACATTTATATTTCCTTGTACCCTGTTTTCTTCCCTTTTGTAAAACTATCAACATTCTAATGACAGTTGTATCTTTAATGTGTGACGATTGCTTCTAAGGACTAATCTTATTACTCTCAAATCGTCATAAAATATGATTTTATTATACTTACGTATTTAATTAGACGACCAGGCAATGTAATGGATTTTGAGATCGGGCAAGAGCAACAGCTTTGATAATTCACTTATCTTTGGCAATAGTCATTAACCCCGAACACCAGCAAAATAGATTGCTTTCGAACACATCTCTCTTCTTTTCCTCACCCCTCAGCGGAGGGTTGGGGTCCCCTGATAACACAATTCGGACTTCGATTTTCACCAATTCATTAAAATATGAACATACATACCCTTCCAATTGACAAAAGAGAGGACGTGCTAACATACAAGGGTATAAAAAAGAACCTCGTCATTCAATGGTTGTCCCGAAGTCTTTTTTATTATTATTATTATCAGCCCGGTCCGCTCCACAGGAAAGAAGGTAGGTAGGACAGCCTTTAAGTATCCCCAGGGTCCACTTCTTTGGGTAACATGAAATAGTTTCAAATTAAATTTATTTAAATACCTACATTAAGATGTAATAAATAACATTTTACAGTTTTGCGCGTATGTCTTGGGGAAAGTCTTTAATTGACGGATATCCACACTGATTTCGCTGGTTCTGCTAGCACATCCTTTCTGATAAAAGTGTGATTTGAGGATTTAAGGAAGAAAACAACATCAATAACTCCTATGAAAGTTTGCATACACGGATTTGTAAAATAAATGATACAATGAAAAAACAAGAAAAAGTAGGAAAATGACACCTGTATGTGATATGATCAAATGTCAAGTTGATTCTAGTTTTCAAATAATATGCTTTTAGGCAAAGCTTAAATGAAAAGATGTCATGTTTTTTTAACAATATTATTGTTGTGTAATAACATTTAGTATAGTTTATGTTCATGTTTTAATTGGCACTTGGGAATAAAACTTATAAAACATTATTTATTTATTTATTTATTTGTTAGCAGGTCTCAGAATCCACGCGTAGTTTGTAATGATTTTCCACGAGCGCGGCTATTGTTTATTCTATTTTATTATCTATTTATTTATTTTAATTCGCCTTTTGTTGCGCTCAGTTTCTTTATTGGTTATTACTTTATCAAATTATTTATTTTCATATCGATTATTTACAACACCTATATGCGTAGTGTTTACAGAATAATTTCAGATTCAATTTAGTTCCATAACTTTTTGGCAGACGGACATTTCACACACACACACACACACACACACACACACACACATATATATATATATATATATATATATATATATATATATATATATATATATATATATATATATATATATTCCTTGAGGATTTGTGTTGGTGAATAATAACTTCATTGGTTGTCGATTTGAAGAAAAATGTCACCACAATGTAAGATAAAGTACAGCTTGTGTTCTCATGTTGCAACGATCAGTCAGTACTAGGGCAAGCTGTGGAGCGCTGGTAGGAAGGAATTGTCAGGCTTCCTTATTTGGTCAAAGCTCCGCCCACCGAGCGTCAGATTCTGACAGTGCTGTTCCCGTGGGTTTAGAGTTTTGGCTCCCGGGAAAGGTTCCATTCCTAGGGGATAGAGGGCTGAGTTGTGTATGCTTCCATCCATTCTGCAAGACGCTAAAGGCCCCTCATCAACCTCTCCTGTGTCTGGGAACACCTCCATGGTAATCATTTTTTCGTTTATTTGTCTTTTGGAGCAGGAGCGCCTTGCCAGAAGTGGTCGATTCAGCAGTGTCCTGGAGATTTTTTGATGCTGTTGTAGGATGACACCACATTGAGAACACTAACACAAGCAACAACAATATTTCTCTTTTTATATATATATATATATATATATATAAAGCCGATTTCCCGCTAGTTGCACTACTTCTCAAACGAAAGGATCACGGTCCAACTAGCTGTTGAAGTACAGTACTCTGAGTAAATTGTTTATGTCGTGCCAATACAGGACAGATTGAAGAAGGAAGCAAGACTTGAACTGGGCTTTTCTCCTGCTGATCACAAGAGCAAAGTCATCTCTTATCTTCCAATCACCAAGGAAAAAAAAGAAAATCTGACATTTCCTTAATCCTAACCCCTTTATAGGAGCTGGTTTTGCACACAAATTGTTTTAATGTTTGGGATTCAGGAAAATATACCAAGAGGTGGGACGACGATGAAAGAGGAACCGCTGGGAAGTGGGATGAATCCAGTCCGATCATGGATGCACACTGCTGGGGTAGTGGATGCTAACACAGCCGCCCAAAGGTATGTATGCCAAATCATCAGATTTTTTAATGTATTTCTCATATCGACCCTAAATCCCCTCAATACTCTGTATCAATTACAATCTCCCCATGCTCCTCTTCAGCCTTTTCCCTTTCATTACATCATATTACTGTTATAGTGACAAATCAAGAAATCTCTTGTCTCCCAAATGTACTTCCCCATCTCCAATGTTTTCACCAGCTCCATCTATCTCTAGTGTCTTCTACACTTAACCGAGATGGTGTCTTGTTTTCTCCCCGCAGCGGTGTGGGTTTGGCTCGGGCACATTATGAAAAACAGCCGCCTTCCAACCTCAGAAAATCAAATTTTTTCCACTTCGTCCTGGCTCTCTATGACAGACAAGGACAACCAGTGGAGATTGAAAGGACAGCTTATGTGGACTTTGTGGAGAAAGATAAAGTAAGCGCTACTTTGGATTATTATTCAAAACGATTAGTTATAATTTTAACTTTGAGATAAACATTGAATGCCATAACGGTACTCCAGAGGTGGCCAAACCACGTGTAGTTGTAACATCACTCGGCTTCAGGAGAAAGACAAAAAATAACGTTTTGTATTTAGTGTTATTTCCAAATACTGACTCAGAATAATAGACTACAAAAAAACTATTTTTCGTAATATATATATATATATATATATATATATATATATATATATATATATATATATATATATATATATATATATATATAGTTTGATATGCATATAATATATGTTGTATTATATTGCATTGGAAGTAATCGGTAGTTGATCAAAGTAACATTAGGAAGTGTGATTCTGAATACCAACAAGTAATTATTGATAATTATTTACAGGAGCCAAACAGTGAAAAAACTAACAATGGAATTCATTACAAACTCCAGTTATTATACAGCAATGGTAAGTACAATGAAACTAAATACCAATACTCAATATGTCAAGGGTACTTAACACAATTACAGATGTTTGAAAGTGCACATTAAACGGGAACATGATTTCTTGGTTTTATTTAAAAAAACTACTGCTTATCTCATCTTGCATCGTCATTGCACAGAATATGATTACAATTCTTCCAAAACTCTCACATACTTAAATATAGGAACATGTAGCAGATTTTTCATCAATAATTAACTCATTTCAAGTATGTCCATTATTCAAATAAACATGACAAAACCATTCACAAAAATGTTTTCTGATTTTATATATATATATATATATATATATATATATATATATATATATATATATATATATATATATATATATATATATATATATATATATAATATTTCACAATTATAAGCTACATTGTGTATATTGTTCCAACACACAATAGGATTTAAAATACAATTTAAAATGCTCCCTTGTTCCATTGTTGCACATGACACTTAATTGCAATTAATAAAATGGGATGTTAAGAAACAATGAAAAGGAATATATTTAATACGAATCACATTAAAATGCCTGTTCTATGGCATGTTTTCTGCGACCGAATACACAGTATGAGTTGCAATTAAAACAAAAGCAGTTGGTCATGTTAAAGTGATTGGTTGTTTATATGCACTGATATTAATTTGAAGTGCATTGCTTGTGTTTTGCCGTGGAGTGTAAAGCGATAGGGTAATATTATTTTCCCACGATCAATGCAGTATATGGATATTGTGCATTTTCATATGAAATAATACATTCACTGCTTGCTATTCTTTGAACTTGTTTCCAGGTGTTAGAACAGAACAGGATCTTTTCGTACGACTAATCGATTCCATGACAAAGCAGGTGAGGAACTTTTCAAACTTGCAATTTGTTTGAAGCATTCTAAACAAACTTGCAACATTGGAAATGCACGTTTCTTTTTAGTTATAAACAGAATGAAACATGTTGAAACTATCAAGCATTGTGTGGTAACTTACCGGTTTATATTTCTGAGCATCAGCTTATTAGGTTTTTAATTAAAAAATAGTTGTACTATAAATGTTTAATACAAACGGATTCATTTTGTAACTGCGGTCCGGATTTGAGGATTTATAATCGCCAACACGTGATTGTGCTGTAATTATGTTTTCAGTTTTCTGTGCAAATATTATAATAGGCCTACATTCAACTAGAAAGAAGTGTGTCTAATTTTGCTGGTAAAGTAAAACAAACAAACAAAAAATATGTCCAGCTGAAAAGTTATCTCGTTCCCATCTTGCCCAAATTCACCTCTACCCCTCATCTCCATAATTCAAGATGTAAGCTCCAGGGGTCAGCAGAACCCGTCCATTTCCATGAAATCGGCCGCTATTTCTTTCTCATACCTCCGTCATACCTTGTAAATAACATAATTATGCAGGGCAATGGTTATTTCATTTTAAACTTTACTTTGGTATTTCCAAAGAAAGCTAACTGGTTCTGTGTGACAATTAATGATTTTTTCACATAACAATTTTTTTAAAATAATAATAATAATAATAATAATAATAATAATAATAATAATAATAATAATAATAATAATAATAATAATAATAATAATAATAATAAATAATTTGCAGGGAATGACAGCACAAGTACACTGAGATAAGCGGTATAATAATATATTTAGGAAAAATAAAGTGTGCATTATCTTTTGTAGCCTGTCAGACTTATGTTTTTGTAAAACCGTTATCTTCTAATTCCTAAAAATCACATAACATGAAACTTTTGACACGTACTATTTGTTATTGTATTCACTACTTCATTTTTGGTCATGTAACAATACATATTTTCTCCGTCGTGTAAAATAGACTGCAATATATATGGTGCCCGAAATGCATATTTAATAATGTTTTGCGTGTGTATATAACCCTAAATGTTCAAATAGTTAGTTAAATGATTTCGTGTTTAAAGATAAGCAGGGCTGACAAGCATGCTAAAATCATTCTGGCAAAGACCAAAGCTTTTTACCGTTCAGTAATTATTTCAATAGCTTGCAGAAAGAAAAAAAAAAAACCCTTCTAGACTGTGGAACGCTCTTGAGTTGACAATGTGTTTTATTTCCTTTGTATACAGGAGCTAAATGTTTTAGGAAATCACTGGTGTCTAATTAAGAGGTATAGATAGATAGCTATATCACTTTCGCTGAATAGAAAGATGAAGTGGCTAGGTTTAAATGCTGTTGTTATTATTATTATTATTATTATTATTATTATTATTATAATAATAATAATAATAATAATAATAATAATAATAATAATAATAATAATAATTTAACCGCTAGTGTGACAGCTCAAATAATTCTCAAAATAAACGCGTTTAATTTCTCACTTCATTGACGTAAAATAGCCCTGTAAATGATCAGAGTCAATGGCGCTGAACCGTCAGTTTATGGATTTCTGTGTCTGCTACAAACACAAAGAATAAAAGAAAATAAATAAATCACCTACCGACACGAGGGTTCACAGGAGCGAAAACACGTCTCATACGTTGTATTTAATAACTTCCTCGCTCGAGTAGGATTTTAAAAAGCTGACTTTCAGCCACCACGTATAAACAGTGCTAAAAATGTAAGGTGTTAAAAGTAAGACGTTTTACTTACAAGCTTGACTGGGTTTGTATTATGTTCTATATCATCTGTTATACAAAAAAGCGGCAATAAAAGCGTTAATGCATTGCAGTCATTAATGTATGCCCTATCGTTATCGTTGGGGTGCGATGTGTGAATAAAATATTATTCAACCCTAGAATATTGTGTTACTTTAGGTTACATCTACATATTAGTGTTCAGTGTCGCCATCACTTTAGAGTTTACTGTTCTTGTTTATGTAGATCCTGTTAGATGAGTAATTATAGGCTAGAATTTCCAATAACGCAATCGTGGAGCAGGTTTGTGGATGCGCTTAGTTGAGTAGTGAAGCAACGCGCGCGGTTAGACAGTGTGTACAGGCAGGCACTGTGGAGTGTTCTACCACAGCAGAGAGAACTGAAGGAAAGCGCACCTACAGCTCTACGCCATCTGTTTGAGCCAATGCTCAAAAATTACTCAACCGTACTCCCAGACACCGCTTTTTGCAGAGAAAAATCATTGTTAGCAGCTCAAAATAAACAACAGATTGCCCATTAGCACATTCCCCCCAAATATCTGCAAATTATAACCACATTGATGTGTACGGTTATGGGTACTATTTGAAGCGCCCTTCTGCATCTAATGAAAAACTCCATTAGCTATTTAACAAGTGATCGTTTTATAACAATGTGCAGTGCTCGCGCTAAAACGGCATCTTCACATAGAATACTGTAATACCATTTAAAAGTATATGTCCTCGTTTGCA
>CM060257.1:48308194-48310694 GCA_030684275.1 Acipenser oxyrinchus oxyrinchus | reverse complement strand
ACAGATAAGGCATATGAACCACTAATTCAATCTTGAATTGAGATCTATGGCTACATATTTGTTCCAGATCAAGCCAAGGCATCCTTCAGTAAATCAATGGGGTTGTCAGTCATAATGTAAAGACTGGCATTTTGAAATACAGTATATAAGCAATCTCTGCTATATCCCACAATCTGTTACAGTATTTTGTATCAGCTGTCCCTCAGCTATGCGATATCTGATAATATTATAAAGTGCAGTTAAAATATTATATGCAGATGATACTTGAAACACTTTTGTGCTTTTGTATTAATTGTTTGGCTTTGTGTTTGGACAAAATAGATTTCTGTGTAGAATATCCCACTACAAGTTTCTAACATAGCTATGGGATATTGTATTGATATAAAGATAACTTCAAATGGGAGAGAAAATCCTACGTCTTCTTTGTGGTTATGCTGAATAGGATGGGAGTATCATTTTCATAGCGGAGTGATCTGTTCTGTGAAAGCACAAAAGCAGATGTTCCTCATTAGGAACTCCCATTGTCTACATATCACAACTATGAGCAGATCATTTGATCCTATTGCACCCATAACATTCCAATGACTATAAATGAGAACAGGATAGCCTCTTGACTGCTAAAATCGTGGTCTAAAATGAAAAAAAGCATGTTTATTGCTGGGTATGGAAATTCCTGGTAAGGTACATCCTCTGACTTTTCCATTCCCTATGTGGGTAGAATGTACACGGTCTCAGTGTCCAACTGTTGAAAACTGAAAAGACTGATTGTTGAGTCAGACAAGGGAGGTCTGATTATGTTACAATCAAAACATTTAACTGCAGCTTACTGTTGAGAGTGCTGGTTGTGACGCTAGGGCATGTTAAACAGGCTTGCGATCCATTATCAATAGCATGCTCAGCAACATTTTCCCAGATGGTACGAGGGGCAGTTATACTGCTAGCTGGCATCTTGTTGGGCCGTAACTGGCATCCTCACGGATCTGGCATTTTCAACGGAGTTTAGGAGACTTATCATTCCAAATGTGTCCTATTTTCCTGTAGTGAAGCCAGACATCTGTTTATCCCATTTTCTCTTGGAGTTTGTTATAGGTTTAGATTTAAAAAAAAAAAAAAAAAGTTTTCTCAGATTTAACAGCTGCTTCAGAATTTCAACCCTGAAGGATCTTTAAATATTTGGAAACTGACCTCAGACCTAATAGATTATAAATATTATTGTCGGAAAAATACTATTGTTTCATTCAGAGACGCTTAGCCTCTTGCTGACATAACAAAAGGCCTAACATGTGATGTGTCAGGTTCAACAATACATGTGGAGTGCAATTAATAATATTGGTTTAAATTGATGTACACCTGTAGTTTACATCTTCAGAGTAATAATAGGCAAATGGCTAAAGACTGATTGGGGTTTTCCTAGTCAACGGTGCTTCCTTTCACTTCCTGTCACAAAGGTCAAAGAAAACTGACCTACGTTGGCAGCCCAGTTGCTGAATAATTCATGTGATTGACTTTTTTGTCAGTGCACACAGTTGTGCTTTGGGACATTTTATTCATTTGCCTCATTTAAAGAGCCTTTCTGCACCTGTTCACGTATTAGCATCATGTAATTTGTGCCTAATGCTGATTTTGCTTAGCATTCATTATATTTTTTATTAGGTATATTTCCAAACAATTATGTATGATTATTACCAGAGCTTACAAACAGCCATCAGGTTATTCCCCAGACCTTTACATCTTCTTGTCAGGTTGTTTTCAGAAGCAGGAAGAATAAACATTTGACCAAAACCAGTGTTTTTGTTTCTGCTCCTCAGCCAACCAAAAAACTTAAAACGTTTTCCCTTATGGCTTTGCAAAAGCATGATTAAATCCGACTCTGTGGAAGCTGTACAAATGCCAGCATTTATAAGGTCAATGCTTTTGTTAAAAATGCTATGTAAATGAGGATCTTCTAAAAGGGACATTAAACAAAATTAAATTCATTGTCTCCTTTAATGTCATTTACATTTTGGCTAAGTCTCGGACTGTCAAGGAGGATTTTTGAAATCATTTTAATTACACATCAGCCTGGGATCCGGGGGGTTTCAATGAGGCAGCATTTGGATAACCTGCAAAATGGGGGTCTGTTTATTAACTTCTTAAATGACATGTTTTCACTGCATCTGCATAATGTAATTAAAGCAGCACATTTAGTGTTAATTCTTCTCACTTGTCCCTCAAGATGTTTGTGATCATTAAAATATAGGGCACACAGTCTCTCAGTTTTCCTTCAAGCTTGTGTTTTCATGTTTTAAGGTGATAGTAAAATGATTTTTTTACACAAATAAGCTGTGAGCCTGCAGTGTAATTAGTTTTTTTTTTTTACCTTTAGCTTGAGATCTGGCATTGATTTCAAGGATGCAGTATATTTCTGATTAATGAGTGGGCCTGAAGGAAATACATCTCAGGCCAGGGTAAAACTACCAGAGCTGTTCCCATACAAGTGCACAGGTGTGAACATCTTTGT
>CM060257.1:48295694-48300694 GCA_030684275.1 Acipenser oxyrinchus oxyrinchus | reverse complement strand
GGGACAAGAAAGAACCATGAAAGATGGTTCGGGCCAGCTATGTCCACAAGTAACATTCCATTTTCCCAACCACCCTCTGTGCTTAGATAAATCTACCAGCCTTTGGCGAGGGCTGGATGTGTCTTTAATATAAACCTAATCATCTAACTGGGATTTGATTGCCCTCAACAAGTTTATTTGCAAATTCCTTACACCTGGTTATCAATCATAAAACTGCCACCAGAGCTCAGCTTTTGAACTTAGAAGTGGTATGCGCTACAGCCGTATTTCCATTTTCTTTTAAACTGTGTTAATTCCATTAATTGCATGGGGTGTTTATGTTTTTAAATCAACATTTTCAATATATCTCGCGGGGGGGGGGGAGCCGTGGGGACAATTACTGAATCGGTATGATAATTATCATGGAAATACCATAGCATTAAAAAATATAAAATAAAACACAATTACTTTAAATAAGACATGTTAGTAATTATATATTTATATATTCCCCAAATAAAATCTTAATTGTCTGTGTTTTAATTTCAATATTTAAATTATAGTTATAAAGTTTTTTCAACCCAACACACCCACATCCCCTTTTATAGATGGTTTATAAACAGTGCCCTCCAACTAAAATCTAAATAGGAATACCCTTTAGTAAACTATAAATATGCAAATGAAAGAGTAAAAGTGAGATAAACGATTAAAATACCTTCAGTCAATTAACAACCATGGAAGGTCCCAACATTCACCACTGAAAGTGGGCATTTGTTTAGAGGTGGAGAGTGGGAAATATAGTGGGGATAATTGGGTTATCAGATGCAGACACTGCAGGGAATTGAACATTATCTCATCTTAGTGCTAGGACTCCTGGGTCACTTCCTTTGCACCCCAATAATAGTTCCCCATCGGTTTCACAGAATCCAGACAGGCTTTTACTGGTTACCACCTCAAACATCTCCTTTTAACCATCCATCAACAGGTTGGTTTTATGAACCATGACCACACTAAATAACATCTTGTCTTGCTTTCTCCTCCATTGATTCAACAGTCTTTAATTGCTTGGAACACAAGCCAGATCCCCAGCTTCAAGCAAATCTTCCTTTGCTTTGACTGCTGTTATTCATTGCAATCAGACAACATCTAACTAAGATATTGACTTGCACTTTGACACTCAGCATTGCTACTGTGTTTGATTGTGGTGTCAGTCTAAATACTTTTTTCTGGGCTATCAGTAAAACATTTGATTGTTTAAGTGTGTTTTATCAACGTGAGCTGTTCTACCACATGTTTGTTTTCACTTAACTGTAACTGGAAATGCACTGAGGGCAGATTTTAATGGTATAGGCAGGCTGCGATATATATTGCAATAGAGAGTGAAATAAGACATGAAGCCAGATGCACAAAAAAAGTAAATCTAAAATCTTACATTATTATTTTTTTAATTGTATGAATTTATATCTAGCTGTAACATTTATATTAAGAAAAGCATTATCAGAATACTATGTGTAATTAAAATATTATATATGGCCCTTTTTGCCCTACAGTACATTTCTCACTATTTTTAACCTACTACTTTTTTTTCTTTAAATCAGTGCACTGCATTATACTAGTAATTAAATAACATGATGCATATTACGTTATATGTTGTTGCACAACTATTCAGGTGTCACACATTTCTTTCACTGGTGTACATGACTGCCAAGACATGCTATGTATACATGTACTGTGCATATGTAAACCTTCCACATGCCTTTTTAGACAGCAAATTAGTATTAGCCACACTCTGCCTGCTTGCCTCTGTGAAATTATTTTAACAAAGTCTCATTTTGAAGAGGTCAGGCTCCCACATGATGATTTGTTGTTCATGAATCTACTTTGTGCCAATTTGTGTGTGCATGTGCAATCAGAAATGACTTGGGAGTGAGCAAGATAATAATCATCTTGCTGCCGATACGAAGACTTCCTCTATCTGACCACCACGAATCAGGCTGATTCCAAGCGAATGAGATTTTAATCACCTGTCACTACTGCCAGCACTTTCTCTATATTTATGATAATTTTGTGTCTGTTTTATTGAAATCAGTGTTGACTGAATCAAGTAATCCTGATTAGCAATCTCACTGTATCCAGTGAAGAGTGAAATGCATCAGAGCATTACTGGTTCACCAGAACACTCTGAAATTGAAAAGGGAAGCAGGCTGAGTGTGCCTACCTTACTTTACGAGATAGAGTCCCGGATATCTGAACATCCAAACCAATTCCACTTCTATTAAAGGAGGGCCTCATCATGGATTAAGCTATGTACACAAGAAAGAAAGAAAAAAAGGTACATGATGTAAGGAATTAAACAGAAGGAGACATATATAGGATACACAAACTGCACAGAATGGGACTTGGTAAATGTTTCACTTTCATAATAGTTAGGTCACATAAAAGCATGCCTACATAGTTGCTGCAGCTCTTGCTAGAGGAACTCTATATAGGCTCAGCAAAGGGGAGTGGTGGTTTAAAAGAACAGTATAAAATACGGGTACAGATCTTGTCTGGCTATTATTTTCCATTTTACTTAACAAAGTATGTCCGTCTTATCATTACTGCAGGGTGTCTAAATGGCTGTACAGGTCATGGAGATAAAATGGTTCAGGTGACAGGAGCCATAGGGGCACATGGACTTGCAGCCTCTTAGGGCTGCTGAAATGGTGCTGATCAGCTGGCCTCCTCCAGGTTAGAAAAAAAGGGGGGACTGATCTATCATTAAGTGGCACTATCAGATCTGTGGTAGCCTCTGTGATGTTAAAGAGGGAATCTTTCACAACAAGACAAGCAAGAGGCTATCATTGGGGCTCTAGGTAAGACAAGAGGCTGAAGGTGTAAAAGAGAACAGAGAGCTGTCACTTAGGGTTTGCCTGATGAGATGATGAGGGCCAGCAGCAGGAGCTCTTATGTTGTTTCAGGGTATTTTCTATTATTTGGTGGATTCAGAAAGCTGAGGAAACTAAAATCACTGGCTTTTATTTTTTCCTCTCATGGGGCTTATTCCTATATAAAAAAGACTCTTCGCTGGTAGTGTAAAATCAAAATAAGGGGTGTATTATACTGTGCAGCGGACCACAGAATATTAAGGTGATTTGCCACTTCTGTAAAATATTATTTTGTTATTTTTAAGCAATCTCTTAAGTAGTCAAAACAAACTTAAATATTCATTAAGGATATTATTTATAATGAATACTGTACTGAACAAAATCAAATTGTTTCTATTGGTGCTTACTGTGAATGGGAAATTGTTTAAAAATACATCTATCTGAATTTGGTTTCTACCACAGTGTAAGTGCTCCTATTAAAGTACAATATAAACAATTGTATGTATATAAATAAAATAAAAAATAAAAATAAAAAACTCAGTCATCTTGTGCCTGGTTTTAATTTTTAATTTTATTTAGTCCTATTTATATTTATTTTTTCTGCTTCATTTCGCAACAGCATGCAAACATATATATTTTTATTCATAACACTGCATCTTGAGTGACATCTGCAACACTCATAAATGTTAATGACAATGTTTTGTTATCTTTATGTTGTTTCTTCACATGCTTGTTAAAATGTGGAGTCAGTGTGTCTGAGACACAATCCTAACAAGGTCCTTCTAATCAGCTTCGGAATTTTTCTGTCAGGCAAAAGAAAAATGCTCAGTTCGAACAAAGCTGCATTTTTCCCCCAAGAACCACATTTGTTTAAAGATTGGCCTGTCAATTTGTGAATCAACATTTCTGCTTTTTGCTCAGCCATCATGCTTTCACTTTTTTCCCTGAGAAGGGGGAAATAATACAAAGCTGCTATTTGTTGTTTGAGGGAAGTAAACTTCATCAGGTTGACTTAGATGTGTGCTTCAAATGTCACTCAGTACAGCTTTCTTGTAATGAAATGCTGCATACAGATTTCTTCCTTTAGGCTCAAGGGGATTAGACCCAGTAAAAGAGAAATCCAGTCATCCCTGCTCCAGTGCAATGAAGTGAGAAGTTTAAAATCCACAATTTATTCAAATATTGATATTTCGTCTTGTCAGGAGAGAGTTGCCTTGAAATTTCCACTGAGCACTGTTGTCAGAAAAATTGCAAGAAATGTGTCAGATAATTCATAAAGTGAGTTCACTACTGTGAAATCAGTTGGGAACAGCAAAAATAAATAAATAAAATATTCTTCTAGATGTAGAATAGGGGCAATATAACAGAAAATAGCACTTACTTTTGTCATGTCAAGCAAATGTTCAATTTGGACCCATTTGTTTTTTTAAACCGCTTGCTGCTTCTAGTGAAGCCCACAATGCATGAACAATGTTTTGAGTTCTGCTTTGTTCTGTTTGTTGTTTCTTTCCCTTCTAGACCCACTCGTTCCCATCCTGCAGCAGCCAATCAGAGCCCAGTTGTTTTACTAGACTCTGTAATCAGTCCTGGTTCTGCATGTGGTTTGCATTAGGACCCCAGAACGACTGGCCTAATGATGTGAAGCACTAGCACAAATTCCAATCTGTTGAATGCTGAGCGAGGAGCTCTACAAATTCCCTGTTTTGGATCCTCACCATGTGGTGGTGTCATGTAATTAAAAGGGAGGAAATAAAATTAGTAATAACCACAGAATGTTCTATTTATTGCACTAGTGTGAATATATCCAAGTCATCATAAATATACACATACTGGTTTTGTATATGTGTGTGTTTCTTAATGCAATTCCGTAACTTCTCTGACCCGATTAAGGCTGGGAGTGCAGTCAGTGGTGTTTGATAGCAGCAGGGTTGTTTAACATAGCAAGTGCATGAGAAGTGAGGAGTGCTTATTTTGCCACAACACTGACAGGCATGTGTGCAGATGATGAATAGGACAGGGACAGGGACTGGGGAAAAAAAAGAAGAAGAAAAAAATGAGTATGAAGAGACATCTCTTGTTTCTATATGATCACATAGTTCACAGGGCTGTTGACAAGTGGCATTTTGGCACCGCTTGCAGCCCATCTGGGAGGCAGTG
>CM060257.1:48285694-48290694 GCA_030684275.1 Acipenser oxyrinchus oxyrinchus | reverse complement strand
AAATGCTTGTATTTCGAAGTAGATGTGTTTTGACTTTTGCAATACAGTCCTTGTTGATCCCGATGGTATAATAATAATAATAATAATAATAATAATAATAATAATAATAATAATAATAAACATGTATACAATATATGCACATAAAATAATATGTAACATTTTGCAAATTATACATTAATCGGAAATTATTACTGGCACAGTGTGTATCTTTAAAATGAAATAAAGTTGAGCCTAGTTAGCTGACCCTAAGCCTTGAAAGGAAGCAAATGAAAAGTGTAAAAGCCCCCACATATCCCTCAGCTGCCAAGTAAGACCAGCAGCAAAAAGGATTTCTTCGGATTTAACTCTATTCTCTCTTCTTTAACAAGAAAATTAGTGTGTAAAGGAGATCTGTCATGATAAAGTGTCGCCCGACTGCCACCTCTCTAACCCTGCAGATTTACTCAATGACTCCCTCCGGGATTCTTCCTTAAGCATCATAAGGACACATTTATTGTCCCTGCTACATAATTTCACAATTTGATTTGTGCCACGGATTAACATGAATTCTGGAATAAAACGTGAGAGAATTCATAAAAACAGGAGTGTATAAAACTAGACACAAGACAGACTAATGAGATAGTTGCTGATCCTTTTTTTTTAAATTTATTTAACTTAATAAACCTTCCCTTTTTTATATTAATGTATTTCTACCGCAGCAGGGTTTTATGTGTCTTTCCCCCATGTGGGAAATCTTTTACAAGTGGCAGATATATAATTTGTGGTTCATTTCCATGTGAAAGTAGAATGGAAGGTTAACTGGAAAAAGGTAGCAGCACATTTGGATAATTCTCTGCTCTTAAACATCTTTTGATATGCTGAAACAAATCTGCGCTTAGGTGTGATGCAAATATTAGAAATGTTCAATTGATTTGACATTTTCTTCTTGTAAAACCTCTCTAAATGAGCATTGCATAAATATAGGCAGTTCTTTATTTCTGCATATATGATAATATGTACAAAAAATCTTAATTAAATGCTTTGCTTGGGGAATGGTGTACGGCTTTTGATTATCCCTTGTGATACTTGTATGTACAATTTTACTCAGCCATACAAAAATACAATTAGTAACTGCAATATATGTACAGAAGATCCTGCCAGTGATCAGTACTTTTGAAATATACTATACATATATTAAACCAGAGGCTTGCTTTACTGAAGCTGTGCATGGGTCTTGTTGAACACTGTGCTTTGTTAACCAGCAGAGGAATAATATAAATCACTTCCTAACTATTGTCTTATTAAATCTGATGAGTAAATCAGGGGCTGTAGAAATGTAGTTTCACAAACTGTCTAGTACAAGGCTGAAATACTTCAGCGGTGTTCTGGCTTGGCATTTATGGTAATTTGTCAGGCCTGTATCCAGTAATAGATTGACTCATATAACTGATGCTATAATAGCAGCTGTTTGCTGATCTCTCATTGTCTTTTCCTGACTGACTGTCTTCCATTCCTCTACGATTTCTCACCATGCCCAAGCCATGTGTGCTTTGTTTTGTTTTAATACATTGCTGACCCACAGGTCTCAGGTTACCTGGGTTCTTGTCATACATTCAGTTACACTCTCAAACAGGGCTCGGCTGAAGCTAAGCAGCAACAAGAACACAGTGATTCCTCTAAAACATTTTCACATGAGTACATATAGATAAAGTACACTAGAGGATTGTGCCTGGTGCATGTATACTATAGGACAACTGTGCTGTTAATTAACTAATTAGCTCACCATTTAGGGATAATGCATTTCAAGTCCAACATTTTGCGTTTTTCAATGTAATTATTTAATTCCAATTCACTTACAGTTTTTGATAATATCATACCAGGTAAGAAGCATCTTATTTTTTTTTTAATACATGCAATGCTTCT
The DNA here is from genome assembly GCA_030684275.1 of Acipenser oxyrinchus oxyrinchus. Taxonomy (NCBI): domain Eukaryota; kingdom Metazoa; phylum Chordata; class Actinopteri; order Acipenseriformes; family Acipenseridae; genus Acipenser; species Acipenser oxyrinchus. Next base: position 48,288,792 of record CM060257.1, on the reverse strand, counting down.
TAATAATATAGAAGTATGTGGTTACTTTGAATTGTGTTAGTGTTGTTTCCCTGGAAACACACTGAACTTTGTATTAATTCCAGAAATATTTAATTTCTCTTGGAAATATGGAGCACTACAAACTTGATTTGAAGTTCTTTTATAATTTAATTCACAATGCAGTTCTAACACTTTTTTTCCCCCTCTGACTATGCATATGTTCATCTCCAAGGTTCTACATAATTGAAAAGTTAACACTCTCAGGTTAACAGGGATCAGCTTTACTGACTTTTTTTTTAATTTTTTTTTTATATAAACCGCTGGAAGGAAGGAAAAAAGCAATCTTGGCTCATACCAAGCATATTTTGCATTTATTACAGAGAATATTTTTACAGGTAGGAGGTGAAAAGACAATTTGGGAATTTTCTTTAGCTAAAAAACTGCATATTAAACGGGAATTGTGATTTTTCCATCTGGCCCTACTGGTTTGGAAGCTGCAGTTGGGCATGATCTTCACTGTCAATCAACAATCCCCAACTGTGAGATGCAAACCTCATGACGAAACCCACCCCAACTCATTAAAGGAAAGCAAACTGTACGAAGTGCACCGCTGTGCGATTTTAATATTTGGTGCATGTGACAGGATCATGTTAGTGATTTGCAGGATTTATCTCCTCTTAAAAGTACAGCCTAAGGCTACTCTAATTGGTAGAAAAGCAAATTCCCTCTTCTCCTCCTGTCAGTTTTTGTTTTATTTACTGAGAACTGCCGAAACCTATTTACACAATAATGAGGATAAATCACTGTGATGCTTTTAACACAAAGAGAATCGCAGCATGAGTTCAACACTGTACAATTAAAATTCAATTCAGAATAGTTTTTGAACCAGCCTTTGTTGTAATGAATCTACGAAAAGAAAATGATAGCGTGTGATATAGGCAGTCCATAACTTCTTCAAAGTGTTTTTTTTGTTGGTTTGTTTCTTTTTAAGGCTTTTTTTTGTTAAATAACACTTAGTTGAATGTTCAAATTAAAAAGTTGACTTTTTTTAATAACAGGTTGTGTGAAAAAGTGATATTTTAAAAACAAGCAGCAAATAAAGTTGAATTAATGTCCTTCAAGTGCATCCCTCTAAGTATTCTAGTCAGATGATCATAATTTGCAACTTTCCTTTTTTATTCCTGACAGTTTAGAAGATGACTGCTCACTTACAATGGAGACAATAATTCACATAAGCAGATTTGAGCACATTTACCAGCCCTTTATACTACATCTGACATTGTTTGGAAGGGAGATGAGAGGAGTATATTTTTATATCTCTGGGGACTCACTTTATGATGACTCTTTCAAGGTGAATATTGGCATTTATTTAGCCCGAGCAGGAAATAAAAAAAATAACATTTAGAAGCAGGAGCACAGAAACAGTGAAGTAAGCACTCACTGTTTTAATTTGTTGCTTTGAATTGCTATTCTCTCAAACATCGCTAAATGAAACTTAATTTAAAGTTTCTCTTGAGAAATTCATATCAAATTAAAGTGTTCCTTCACTATGATGACAAGAGCAGGGAGCACATCTAAATTTCATCCAAATTATGGTCTATTTTTATAGTCTCATAAGATTTCCCTTAGCGGAACCCTATTCCACTGTCTTTGAAAGAAAATTAATTTAACTAATGACAGCTCAGGCTTAAACATCAATCAAAAGCAGAGATGTAACATGACAAATATAGAAAAAAAAGAAGTGTAGCTGGCTGGCCTTGGTTAATATTGATCATTTCTTTGATTATACCTATAACAAAAATTGGTGTTATTTGCTTACTGGAGCAGACCACAAAAACAATAATAACGTTTTATAATATCGAATCACAGAGCACTTCATGCGGTTTCATACTACGGATCTAGACCAATTAAGCCTACCTATCAAAAGATTTTCAAAGCATTTTGGAATCGGCAAGCTAACTTGAACATGGAAGATAAAAAAGTATGTAATTGATATAAACTACAGTGATAAAAAAAAAAAATCACACCTACAGCTAAGTTACTTGAATGGTAAATCTGATCAAACGGGATCAAAGTGGGATTTAATGAACTGGTGGCGGAAAAAAAAAAAAGCCTGAATACAGAAAACGTATGCAACTCGCTCAGATTCTGAATAGCTGTAATTGATAAGCTGGGTTAATGTGTGTCAACACAGTGTGCCATGCATTGCGGGTATATCCCGCTACTACCAATGAATGGCCCTCAAAAATTGAAGATATTTTCATTGGCAGTTAACCACAGTGTCTTTGATTTTGTCAAGCAGTCCGGTTATTGATGTTGACTCGATTTATGAATGATGAAGTATGTGACCATTTGCTATCAGAGGCTCACAATGTAGCTCTTAATAAAAGATTAAACAGGGAAGAGAAGGCAGTGTGGATTTCTGACATGCTGCTGATAAGAGGCTCCAATTCAAGGCTGTGAGGATGCAGGAACCACGACAGTGACAGATGCTGAATGGGAGACAATAACGCACATGTTGCTCCCTACAGTGTGACGTTTAGCCATGTGGAAAATCTGTCTCTGTAACTTTGTACAGATCAGACTCTAAAATTGCTTCGTCTTCACTAGCAGGTTGTACAATATTTTTTTTAACTCTATGATGGAAGAACAATAGGCAAACGTTGCGTGCAGGTTGCGAGGACTGTGATCCAACACAGGAAGGTGCTCCCAAGTACATCTGAATCAGAAACTAGTCAGAGAGAGAGAGAGAGAGAGAGAGAGAGAGAGAGAGAGAGAGAGAGAGAGAGAGAGAGAGAGAGGGAAGGAGCGAGAGCCAGGCAGAGAGAGCTGTCAGTTTGAGAAATGAGGAGGATAAGAGGATGGGACCAGTGTGGCAGATGTGCAAAAGGAACAGGGAGCATATTGATCAATTAAATATGCAAATATCCCAGCAAGTAAAGACAGAGAGAAATAAAGTGAAATAAACATTAAACTGCGCATTAATGACTTGCTGAAAGTGCCCGTCCCCTCAATTTAGTTTTGAGTAAATGTTATTCCACAAAAGTCAGCTAGCAACATGGTAAATGACTTTAATTGAAGGGGGGGAAGAAAAAAAAGATGGCTTTTTTCAATGATCA
>CM060257.1:48275694-48278194 GCA_030684275.1 Acipenser oxyrinchus oxyrinchus | reverse complement strand
ATGCTAAATACCCCACAAATATTTAGATAGGCCCTTTTCAAGGCAATTTGCCTATTGTTAAGGGAAGCTGGTTAGAGACGACTGGGCTCTCAGAGGTGTCAAAACACAGCACATCTGTACGGATTTTTTCCCCCGCCTAGTACATTTGTATTTATTATCACTGAAACCTATTTAAATATCTATATTGAAATCACCTGACACATTGGAATTTGTTTTGTAAGATATAAGGTTGTCAGCTGTTTTTTAAAGACATCATATTAGACCGTATTCTGTCTAAAACCAAAAACAACTGAGTGACGTTGGTGTGCTAGATTAAAAAAGATATGTTGTGTTTGGAAATGGTATTTAATATTTCAATTTTCAAACCCCTATTCTTTCTCCTGATATGAACACGTTTGAATTATAATTCATGGTTTTAGCATATAAGGGCCAAAGTTGCCCTGTAGGTAAACAATAGCTTGTACATTTTGTCATGTCGTTCCAAGCCCACATCTGATCTTTCCAAGCCCACATCTGAAGTGCATGTAATGTGAGGGCATGTTCATTTTTGCCATAGGTTCTGTTGTATATTAATTTTAAACTGCAGTCTCTGCACTAGAACATGGTACCACTAGCATTTTGATTAAGGATTTTATACATGAAGAAATTTTCATTATCTTAGTTCCTCAAAATCTCCCAGGATTGGTTGGAATCCTGACCCGCAGCTGTGTCTCAGAGTGTCAGGATAAATGCTTGTGTATTAAAGTGCGACCTATTCTGTTTCCTCTGTTACATGAGCAATTAATGGGGCCTTTTACTCCTGGGAAATGCAAGACTCTTCATAGCAATAATAAAGCATTATATATAACCAGATTTTGCTCATTTTTCTTCCAAACCCCTTGATAAATTTAAAACAGCTTCCTCTGTGATTAGTGATAATGATTGGGTTAAAGCAATCATTAATGACATCAAAATAAATACAAATATATAATAAAAAAACCTACTGTTTTATTCAACAACAACAACAAAAAATAGAAGTAGGCAAAATAAAAATGTAATGTTATTTCCTTGTGCATGTTTACATGGTTAAAATTTAAAAAAAAAGTTTTCTGCATGTATAATAAAATAAAATACTGTAATTGATGTGTAACTAAAATATATACATTTTGCAGCATGTGTTATTAGATTTTTTTTTTTTATGCAAATGCTCAAATCATGATTTATGTTAAAGGTCAAATTTTAAAACGGTTGATTTTACTGTGTATGTGTATATATATATATATATATATATATACACACACACACACACACACACACACACACACACACACACTGAACAGTAGATGCCGCTTATTAACAACCTCTCGGTTCCCAGCACAAAGTTGTCATTAACCGAAAGTTGCCAATAAGCGAAACATGATACATGTTTAATGTTACAGTTTTAAAAAATTTACATGAGAAACACGAAAAACCCAAACATAGAACTGTTTACTTCACGTGTGTATAAAACAAACAAAAAGGATTAGGCTTGAATAGTACTACACAACGATGTGCTGCAACTGCCCTTACAATGAATAAAGCAACCTTAAAAAATATATGTTGTACAAACAATTCTAAAGAACACAATTTTAAAATAAGAAATTGTCCAACGTTGTCTGCTTTTTACACATGTACCACATCCCGCTGTAAATCCATCTCAATTTTGTGTGCAGCTTCATAGCCAGTTTCAAAGCCACGATTCTGCCTCAGTCCATCAGAAATGCACGGTTGCGAAGTCAGTGTGTTATAAAAGCTGCATGAAGTTTGCACACAAGTCATGCAAGTGTGCTCTGTAGCACTGGCAACTAGTAATAAAGTTGTCACTAAGCTGCTTGCAGTTGCTAATATTAGAATTCCATTAACATTAAAGTCTATGGGATGGGATTGGTTCCTGGGAAAATGCTGTTAATAACTGAAAGTTGTCTTTATCAGGGTTGCTAATAACCGGCAATCTACTGCATATATATATATATATATATATATATATATATATATATATATATATATATATATATATATATATATAACAAACCCTCTAGTGGAGCTGGATGGAAGTATTGTTTAGAAGAAATCCCTGCTCAGCTGTCACCATAATACTACTACAAAAAAAAAAAAAAAAATTCAAATGCTTGGATAAAAATAGTTCAAACCCCAGACAGGATTGTGTAAGACATCCTCTCTCTAAAAGAACAATGCTCTTAAGGAACCTGACACATTTGTGTACATAGGACAGTAAAAACAGAATGCTACACTGTCTACTTATGTGTCAGCGTTTTGACAAAAAATTGAGTTGACAACTTGGTGTTGTCTCCTCGGAGGAAAAGGATTTCGTTTGAGGATGCTAACATGACGCGTCTGTGTGGATTCTTATTATTCATAGATCGCCTTCTTTGAAACTTGTTTTCTAGCAAGACAAGCCAAACTACTGGTATCATTTACCCTCACAACAACTATCAGCTGCATTGCTCCCTTAGTTACACTT
>CM060257.1:48250694-48273194 GCA_030684275.1 Acipenser oxyrinchus oxyrinchus | reverse complement strand
TGAAGCAAGTTTTTGCATTATGATTTTTTTGTGTGTGCAAGCACTGGCTTGATTTGAGTTTTTTTTTTAAATTAATAATTAAAACCTACAAAGATGACAGTTCCTAATTAAACAAGAAGTCAGTCTTGAATGGAAAAAAAAGAACCTTGTGAATTTAAAATTAAACAATAAAACAAGAAGATGCAATAATGTTTCTGTCAAAGGATTAATAGCAATTAGTGACCATGGCTCAACTGTCACTCAGTACAGCAATATGAAACTGATTAAATAAAGAGTTGAAAGAGAGTGAGAGATAGAGTGATAGAGAGGGAGATAAAGAAGAACGTGTATTGTGAGGCAGGATTTAAAACAATACGTTTCTATAAACACAGGCACTTCATCTCTCCACAATCTGTAAAAGTCTCCCCTGGAGCTGGCAACAAGTCGGTATGGGGTGCATTTGATGTGAAGCAAGTGATGCTGGCATTGTTCTTAAATAAGGAGCTTCGTGATCAGAGCTGGCAAACAGAGCAGCGTCCAGGGGGAGAGAGGAGGCTGTTTTAATGAGCCCACAGCGAAAGACAAAACGCAGACTGATTGACAGGGCGACTGATCTGCTGGGGAAATAATGTCAACGCCGCATTGCCCATTAGAAACAGAGTACAAGGTAAAATGGGAGAACAAAATGGGGGACGTTAGGCACTTAAAACACAAGTCCTGCTTCTGTAAATAAACTGTGCTCTTTTTTTCCTCCTGGTTTGATGTGCACTTGACTCCATTTAAAGCAGTTAACCTTATCATAACTTCAGTCTTCAATCTGAACAACAGTGTACAGGCTTAAGGAAAGAAAATACTGAAAACTAACAGGTCAGTTATCTACACAGTGGTTTGTTTACATTTAAAAAAAAAAAACACCCTTAAACATTTAATATGTGAACTCTTTAGTCCAGTTATTTAGTTCCTTATTATGAAAATAAATAGAATTAAGTTGGACATGATTTCTTGTCAGCCAGAATTGGTCTTAAAACAAATGTAGCTTCTGGTTTGTTTAATCGCGTTGGATCTTCCTGTCGCTGTGTTCATGAGAATCATCGGTAATGTAAGGGCCACTTGACAGCAGCTGCTGAAAATGGCGGGGTCTGGTGCTGCTCTAGATTGGGAAGGGTTAATTTTCTAAACCTAATAATGTTCGATAGTGAGGTATTTGTCAGGAGATAAAGAAGTGATAGCATCTAGGAAGTGGGTCCCTTGGTGATTGTAGTACAAATATTGTTAATGCGATGTGGTTACTGCAGCAGAGGGAGAGTAAAACAGCTCCAGTCCACTAGAGACGAAACCTGCTACAGTGGAGCAAGAACCCTCAGACAAAGGCCAGTAATAGTTGAACTGCAAGTCAAGCCATGGATATTTTCAAATCCTTACACATCTGCATTTACATAAGGGATATTAGAAACACCCAGGGACTGCTGCCTGAGAAAGCCTGGTATTTTGCTATCATGAATGGAGAGATATAGTACAGATTGTAGGATTTTGTTTCAGTTTTGGGGGATAGTGTACTTATAAGAGACATCTGGTTATAGCTGCTGTACCGTTACCCTTTGCCCCTTCCATTATGACATCATGTACATGCTACCTATCATCTGAGGGACCTATAACTTGAAATGTACAAGAATTTAATAAGACCGGTGTTAAAGCAATTTGTCATGCCATATTTGAAGAATAAATCAGGCTAATAGAGCAGATTCCCCCACCCCCATCCTCCAGTTATGGCCTGAAAGAATGTGAACCTGGTATAATAGCTAATGGCAAGAGTGGTAGAGAGGGAGAAGCCCTGACATTAAGACCCCAGCGTTTTGGAAATCCAATATGTATTGACCTGTGTACTATCTTAGTGTAGAGATCTGATGTCAGCAGAATGTAGTCTTGTATAGGAACCACTCATTACAGGTTTTCTGAGGGAAGCACATTGTCTGTAAAGCACCAGAGCCTGATCGGCTAGAATTGCTTGGTAATCAATACTCACAGCGACCGATGGCCTGGCTCACACACAACACAGCTGTGGCCACTGCTTTCAATGACTTGCCAGTAATTAGCAGAGACTGCGAGGAAGCACTATAGTGACCAGTCTCCTATCAATCACCACATATCTTTAAAAGGCTTTACATTTTAATGTTGCTGTTTGAACTGGTTCGGTGCTACATCTGGAATGTAGAAGTGACATGTATCTACTTTTTTAAGAAAGCATGTTATTTTAAATGCAACAAGGTTATAGTACTGGGTCTTCACTATTACATTGGTGTGATAATATGAAATGGGATATTATGCAAAGTCACCTAAAGGTCCCCCCTCAATATCGTGTGGTACAAAAATACTTTTAGCACAGCATATTATATATTCATTCAATAATATAGCTAACATGCATGAAATGGTATGTGAAAAGTGTACCTTATTATAAGTGGTTCACCTCTAATGCATTTCACTTTCCCTGCTTCCTCCAGCATTATAGTCATAGAGACATACTGTATATATTTTATCTTTGCTGCTGCATTAAGTAGAATAAAAAAATGATTGCCTTAAAAAAATTAAGAAATTCACCCAATTACAAAGTGTTACATTAGAACCACATTATCTACATCATATCTATTGGTTTAGTTACAATGAAATAAAAAATAAATAAATTTGACATTATTCATTATTATAAGCAAAGATAAGAGGACCATGAGCACAAATTGCCAAAATGTCTCTCTTTCTCCTCAGGTTCTGAACCTGTGAAGCACAGCAGTTTAAACATCAAGCTAGTGGCATTTTTAAAGAGACAATCTATTTCTCCTTTGACCAGAGGGAAATAAATCATGATTGCATGATTAGTGGCTTCAGTTAGGTGAAAAACAGCAGTGTGAGGCAAAGCAGTGAGGATGAGTTGTATTCATTACCTAACACTTGCTGGCAAGATCATTTTATCAGTGATTTGGCCACTGGTAAGTTGCAGCTTCTGATACAAGCGGATGAGTCCTTAGTTACATGAAAACATAAGGGAGAGGGGTTGTGTCAAATGAAATGCATCTCATCAGCTTTTCTCTGACAAACCATATTCATTCCTCTTGTAATTGATAATGGCCTTGGCCAATTATTTCACACATTACAATACACAGAGGTCCCTTTTACAGGTTTTGCACGGCTGTAATTAGCTATGCTAATATCTCCTTTATTGGCCCTAATACTGCTCAGCACCTTTTGCCATCCTGAAACCCACCAGAGCCCCATGGCCTGTCAGGATAGCTGATTATTGAGAAGGATAGCTTTAATCAAACATAATTGCAGTACATTTTTTTTCTTCCCTGCTCTATATTGCCAACATCTATTGCCACCGACTCCTAGATATTCCATTAAGTTACAATTAAACAGTCTCCTTTGTTTCTGGTCGTCCTGAAAAACACCACAAAGTTCTGTGGCCATTTAAAAGAGAGCTGTTTGGTCATAATTGCTTCCCGGCTCACAAAGGACCAATTTACACAATACTCATGTAGAATTTAAACAGCTCATAATGTAATGGATATTACACTGGAGCCTAGGACTACAATTACAATTATTTTCATCAGATAGTAGAGAAGCTCTGGTTAATCAACTTCATAAAAGTAAATAGAAATTAACTAATTCATAGCTTAAACATACAGCAATTTAACTGACTTTAAATTAGGGGGACTGATTTTTTTTTTTTTACAACCTTTGTTGGTCTTTCTTTACGTGGCAACTGTTTCACTTGTTAGAGCTAAAAAAAAATAAAAAAAATAAAACAGAAAAAAGTCAACTCATTCATGTAATTTTCCAGTACTAACAATGTAATGTATTGTTTTCGGATTTGTATGGTGTAGTTGCTGTAGCTCTCGTCACAAACTATTTAACATGTTAAAATTAAATAAACTCTGATATCACAGAAAATCTGTCACACATATGGATATACTACGTTATTCTGTTCAATAAACTCTTGGTTGTCAATGGGGAGATTAGAGAAATAATAAAAAAAAAGATTCACGCACCATTCAACTCTTGACTCAAATACAATAAACAAATGTGTTTTTTCTCAGACCTCAAAGAGACGGTTTGCCAGGGCTGGACTATTGAATGCTCACTGCTTATTGAGTTGCTGCTTGTTAGAGAGACCCTTCCACTGTGCCTGAGAGAAACAAGTAAATAAAGGCCATATTTCAAGCTTGAGTTACTCTGATACCTACTGTGAAAGATTATGATTCTGTAGGGAAATAAAGACAGGGTCAGGGAATTAGTGTATATAATGGTCATTTTGATAATGGGCCAACAGATGCAACTGAAAACATACTGTACACAATTAAGCATAATGCACTAATGCCAAGTTTGGGATTCTTTATTGCCTCGCTGCGATCAAGCAGCAGCTCTGCATTCAGCAGTAATAAAACGAGTTTATTGACATCATAGCCAAAGATTTTGTGACACACACACACACACAAATATTTTTCACCTCCCTTCCAAGAACAGTTTAAAACAGTCTCTTAGCAATTGCTTACAACTGACCAGTGGAAGTGTAAAGGTACATAGGGTTAGAGATGCCATTTCACATCTTGATTCATGGTATTGGCTGAGATCCCTTCTGAGACTTCATTGGGATGCTTCAGAATAAAAGGACTTGTTTGTGCACAGAGCCTGCATATTTGCTTTACGAAATATATTGCTGTTGGTGTATCCTAACAAAAAACAATCTCTCATACATGATATAACAAATATGTATTTATATATATTTCAAACTCAAAAGGTTTGTTATCTGCATGATCTTTATGTATATTTTTACATTTTGTTGATTAGAAGTCTGATTCTCTGGCTGCAACACGCTGTGTTACTTACTGCTAGACTAGTGTACAGCTGGAATCATCCAATAATAAATACACCGTGCCATAAGGTGGCACTCATAACAAGCCTTTAATTTGACAAATTACAGGTATTGTCAATGATATAGGAGCGCAACTCAAAAACCATTAAGCTTTTCCTTTTAACCGCCTTGCTGGGTTTTAAGGCTCTCTGTGTTTCGATATCGTTTGGAAATTGAAAGGGCAAACTTTAAGCAATGCTTGTAATAAGAGGCTTTAAAAAAAAAAATCTTGCATGACACAGAGATTCAGTAAGGTTATTACATGCAAAAGTTGGCAGCTTAAGAGCAGAATCGTTTGTAGATGAACTGCCTTCTCCGGGATCTCTCCGACATGACATTTGTTCAGAAGATTAGCCAGGTTGTAATTTGTGGCATAATTGCCCTGTGCGGATGTCCCAGAAGTGAAAACCTAATTGCCTGACAGGACTATAACTTTGCGGCATGCTCTCACCTTGTTAGGTCCTTTTCTGATGCAGTTCAGATGAAGCCTGGTCGCAGGTGTGCCTAATTTACCTCACTATTGAACATGTTAGGTTTAATTGCAGAGTAGTGGTTAGGAAAAATAGGTGGGTGGAATATCAAGTGACTTACTGTATGTTGATGGCAGATGGGTGTTAAGAGCTAGTGTAAACTCTGTACTTTGCGTGAGAAGGCTAGAGGTGATTCACAGCACTTTATTTTTGTGTTTTAATCACCCACTTGTGTTTCCCAATCAACAAGTATATTTTTATAGTAATTTTGGTTGCATTTCTTTTTACACACGTGCATATGTACAAACTATTTGATATGTCTCTTTGTGTAGAGATGTAAATATACATTCAACAATTATTTACTATTTACAGCCGTGGGTTCATGCATTTCTCAGAGTGATTTATTTATACTTTAAAGGACAGCGATTAAGTATGTATTTATTTTTGTTTGTTTATTTCCTTACTCTGTATTAATCATATTCTACCTTTGTTGTGTTTTGTCTTGCAGATTCTTTTTAAAGTTTTTCCTCAAGTGTAATCAGAACTGCTTGAAGAATGCAGGGAACCCACGAGATATGCGTCGATTCCAGGTAACTCCTAGAAACACAGAATCACACTCACAGCGTGGCTATTAGGAATTCTATATATATTTTTCCAAACATGGATCATGGTCAAACAAAATTTCTTATTCAGAAAAAATAACTTGGTGGTGCCGGTGAAAAACAAACAAACTAAAATGAGGACAATGCTGGCTCTATCTTGGTGGAGCTAAACCTATTACTTTGCAGGTTTATTTAAGCAGGCAGTGCAGTGTGGGATGGACTGTCCTCACATCAATGGGGGCCTCTCCTGGGAGACATACTGCTGCTGTTTTTGTAGTTTTTCACATTCAAACCTATGTCCGTCTTATTGGGTAGCTAAGGCTCTCTGCATATGTGTCCCAGCCTTGAGCTTAGGTTGTAGCATTAGAAAAGCAGCCATTGAATTATGGTTTCCAACCGACCCTTTCTTTCATGTACAAAACAAGGCTAATCAGTCCAGGTTTTTAGCATAACTATAGGCGTGCCCTATTTAAAATGGTTTCTTTCTCATGGCTATGGTTTACAGACACCCAATTTCTAACCGTAAAGCGGAACAATTTAAGCCATACTAATAAATGTCACTTTAGAGTAAAAAGGTCTGCAATATGTTTTTCACACTAAATGCAGTAATTGAAATGACTTTCACATAACGTCAACAAGGGTTCCACAAATTCTTCACCAAATCACCAAAGCAATATGTTTTCCATTCCATTCGATTTATAAGCATTGTAAGCATTAACCCAAGAATTAGGCTCTTCCGACAGGAATATATTTGTGGTCAGTTTTGCCAGCAAGCAGTATGTGAAAATTATTTTAAAAGCACACAGCCAGCAATAGTGTTTGCCCAAAACAGTGCAGCATAGCTTTCATTTTTCATGCATCTCAGCTGCAAGTGGCATTGGTGATATTGATCCATGCGAGGAGAGCAGAAGGTCAAAGCTGGAATGAGTGGAAATGTCCTCTTTGTCTCACTGATGACTAAAAGAAGCATCAGTCACCAGTGATCTTGTGGTCGACAATGGAGCCACTAGTCACAAGAAGGACTTCTTCAGGTCTCTTCAACTAATCTCCCTGCCTCCCAGAAGGTTTAACTGGACTTAACAGTGTGTCAGACTCTGAACAATATTTCCAACCTTTTACACTAGCTCAGCACCTTTCCAGAGGTGTGCTGAAGGAGGGAGCTTCTCCTGCCGTTCAAACCCTCCAACATTTCCTTTCCTTTTTTTTTTAAATCCAGAACCGCACTCTGGAGATATATAACCTGGCTCACAAAATAAAGCAGATCTATTCTTATCTTTTAAAAGCTTTCTTAAAAAGGCATTGCTCCCTTTTAAAAACATGTTGTCAGTTCAATGTTGTATCTACAAAAAAAACACACTGTTTCAGAGTTATCCTTTATAAAAAATAAAAAATAAATTCCCCCGAAAAGACTAAAACAATTATAACACCTTATTTACTCTAGCCACTTAAGTTTGCAGAATGAAAACACTGAAATGGTTTTCTCAAAATGTATTTACGGCAAATTGTTCATATTTATTATGTAAATGGATTTGCACCACTTTCTTCAGCAGTGTGTCCCCTGATAATGCTAGCATTATATACACACTGAACTAGGAACATTCCTTTGCTTGTTCTGAGCCCCAGTGAGGTGAGAGTGTTGACCCCAGCACAATGGCTGCACGTTGTTCCCCAATAATTAATGTACAGTTTTTTCAGCTCCTCGTGTTTAAAGTGGCAAACACTTGGCATGTTTATTTATGTCACACTTTGCTTTAGACTGCTGTTTTGGCAGTGAATAAATACTGTCAATTAACAAAGGCACATTTTTTAAAATGTATTTATTTTTGGTTGGATTTGGCTTTACAGGCAGATTAATTCTTTACGTTTTGGAGGGGGTAAAAAAAATCATAGTAACAACTCCGTTAAAGGAGTGTGCATTCAGCCTTGTCACTATGAGCAATAATTAAGATGATGCTGAAAGTAAATGCCTTATTAGAATAATGTACATTGCGTTAACCAATGAAAGAAAAAAACCTGCTTAAAGCAGCCACACTTTTGTCTTTTATTTGGGGTTTCTGCCTTGTGACAGAGTGCCATTTTCAGAATATATTTCACAGATGCTCTGTCCTAGGTGTTTTGTTGGAAAGGTCGTGCGTTTTGCATGCTTGCTACCACAAAGCAGCTGGAAGCCTGAGGAGGCCCTATCCATCATCTCCTGTATGGCCGGGCTCTGAACCTGGACACAAGAATGGAACCCTTTCACTCAAATAAGAAGGAAATTCCATTGACATACCAGGGTCAATCACCATCAAAATGAACTTGAGAGGGGCTTACTTTCTCCTGATTGAAAACACTTTCACTATTCATATTCAGCTGCCTCCATTCAGATGCAAAAAAAAAAAGTTCATTATCAGACATTAAATGCGATTGTAAAATTGAGATTGTTTACTAAATAGAAAGTAGGAGGCCTACTAATTTATTAAACAGTTTGGGTTCATTTTGAAAATCCTTGCAGTCCTTCATTTGAAGTCATTCTCAAATGATGCAGGCTGTAATTAGATAAACCAGCTGATCAATAGATCAATAGATCAATGAAAATGAGAAGCTTGGGGGGTCTGAAGGACTGATAATGGATGAAGGAATATTTGTGTGAATTGCTTTCATTTGTTAACATAATAGACAGATTAACTTGCAATTAGAGCAGCCAGTTTAAAAGAAGACACAATTATATGAAAAGGCTTTTTTGGAGAGGGTGAACTGAATGACAGGTATTTATAGCAGCTGCCACAACGGAGTTCTAGAAATGAGCATCATATTGTAACCCTTTACTCTGAGGCTGGTTCATTTAAGCAGATGTACCTGTTTGTGTTCTTTCACAGTTAAATTGTTGTTACTTTAGAAAATAAAGAGACACACACACAAAGAATAGCTAAATAGATAACATCATGATCTTTATATAAGAAATCATCACACGCAGGTAGTAGAAATGTATGGTATGTAACAATATTGTGTGATACTTTAAGTACAGAACAGCAAGATAATTTGCACACACACACACACACACACACACACACACACACACACACACACACACACACATATATATATATATATATATATATATATATATATATATATATATATATATATATATATATATATATATATATTCCCTAAACTAATTCCATGTGTTTCATACAGATTGCCTAATGACCAAGTACCTGTATTCATTCTTATTGCAGGTTGTTGTATCAACAACAGTCAATGTGGATGGCCACGTGCTGGCTGTCTCAGACAACATGTTTGTACACAACAATTCCAAACATGGGAGAAGGGCCCGTCGCCTTGACCCTTCAGAAGGTACGGCTCCTTCTTATCTGGAGAATGGTAGGCACATTTTTACATGCCTTTTTCATTTGCAATGCTTTTTTTCTCACAATTTTATGTTTACACTCGGAAGTGTTACTCATTTATTTTACCTTCATTCTTGTACATATCTTTTTTTTTTTTTTTACCATGAATCACTCCAAAAGTCCTATCTCCAGTACTATAGTCCTTCAGTTCACCAAAATTGTATTTTCTCACTGCCTTATTGTTTTATTTTAACAAATCCATGTCTTCTCAAACTCTGTTATGTTGCAAACTGCTTTTTACAACTATCATTTATTCTTTGGTTGATTTACAAATTATTATTATTATTATTATTATTATTATTATTATTATTATTATTATTTGTGGTCCTGTCATAATCGGTTATCCAGTTCTCATTCGACAAGGTTATGTATGTCCTGTTCTATTGCATAGTAAAAGCATGATCAAATCTGTAAAGAATTTTCTGTGAGGTCAATTTCCTGTTGCCGGGCCCTGCTGTTGCAGATGAAGGCAGAGGGTTTTTTTTTCTATGAGAAAAACAGCACAAAATGTTTTTCTTCCAACTGATTCCATATGATTGACTGATTGCCTGCTCTGCAAAATGAAGAGAGTTTGCAGTGAGTAGAAGGGGCCAAAACCCTGGGAAAATCAAAAGTAAAATGTGCTAAATGCAACCTTATAACCTCAGCCTCCTTCAGCAGTTCATGCTTATTCAGTTTAAAGGTTATGGACAAAAAAAAAAGCACTAGAAAAATGTGGCAACGTTTTTAAGAAATAAAATAAATGTCTAATTGAAGAATCGTTATCCGTATATTAAAATATCTGCTCTTATGATTTTTAGGTTATTAAACATTTTATTTTGAAAAGCCCAATATCAGTTTACCAGAAGGAAAGTTAAGTTGTAGTACATTAAAAAACAAACAAAAAAAGACCATTCATAATGTTGCTAGGCTGGGAAAAAAAAAGAAAAAGAAAAGCAAACTTGTTTGTTTTTCAGTATTTATGACTAAGCTACAGGAGTGCAGACATATAATAATTAAAGGTTGCTCTGAGCATTAGAGTGATTATGTCCTATGACGTATTGTTTATCTCGCTCATATGAACTGGATGGAAGGTGTGTTTTGCCTAGCAACCAGCTTTAATGAGAAGAGCAATTAAAGAGGTTGAGCCCCCTCTCCCAGTCCTGCTGCTCCCTGGGGAGGGAACTTGCAGGAACACTGGTGCAACATTGAGCGTGCTGGGCTTTGTTGTGTTGGTACTTGTTCAAGGTCATGGTTCAAGCAACCTATCTATCTATCTATCTATCTATCTATCTATCTAAATGGCTGTCTGTCTGTTTGTCTGCCTGTCTGTCTGCAAACACATGCACATTATTACCCTGACCAGGAAAATATAAAGCTTGCAGAATTTTTGACAAGTTTTTTTTTTTTCCATCCTGTCTAACTAACCACCTACCCGCACATACTCACTCACTCACTCACTCACTCACTCACTCACTCACTCACTCACTCACACTTTAAGTGATTCAGATCTCGACAATAAGCACAGTTTTATTATTTTCCATTATGATCGCTATGTCTTGTTATTTGAAGTCTTGTAAAGCAATAAAACCCTTTGGCCCTAAACTGTAAAATAAAAAAAAATAAGATAAAAAACAACACTCTTGCTATTCCCTGTGTAGGGCACTAAAACACACATGAGCAGCCCAATTTAAAGCAGTATATACAGTTATAAAATGTAACCCCATCTCTGTCCACCATGAAGAAAGTATGCTTTCAATTAGCAACACATTCTTTAAAGAAAAAGTGCAAGGAAAAAAACACAGAGATGTGGCCGTATGGAGCTTCTCCTTGCTAGCACCTCATTATCCAATCATCTAATATTCACCAGCAGTATATACACACTCAGAGACCATTTCCAAGTAAACTAATTCCCCCTGCTGCTACTGTGGATGGTTGCCATTGAATCTCTTGTAAAGCTCACAAAATGCACAGCAAATTATTTGCAGTTGCTGAATACAACCAAGGGAAAAACAGTGGTTTATACCTTCCGGTGTTGCACACTAGAACTAATTTAGATTTTTTTGTCGTTCCTTAGTTCATAAATTACTCCGGCACCACCACTGTTTAAACCTTAAGCAAGCCCTCTCTCTGTGCTAGGCCTGCAGCACTGAAGTGATTTGCATGCCAAGTGACTGTAATGCTGTTAGGTTTATGCAATAAAGACAACTGAATCCAGGCTGCAGGGTTTTAGTGAGTTAAAGGGAACAGATGGCCCTAGGAGAGGTAAAAGGTATAATCCTATCAGCTGGAGTATCAGCCAGCCATCTGGACATCCTAAGCACAATTACAAGACATTTTAGCAGGCAGAACAAAGAAGTCTTCATAAGGCAAGATTAGACCAGTTTGAGTGTCTCAATATTGTGAATCTAGAGAAAGGTGACAAATGTTGTGATATCACTCAGGAGAGACGTCTGGGTTGTGCCTAAAGCTGTACATCTAGGATGTTTACTAAATAATACATTAGGGGGCTTTAAGAAATCTGCCTATTCTTTTGGGTGCTTTGCTGATTATCCT
This sequence comes from Acipenser oxyrinchus oxyrinchus, assembly GCA_030684275.1. Lineage (NCBI taxonomy): Eukaryota > Metazoa > Chordata > Actinopteri > Acipenseriformes > Acipenseridae > Acipenser > Acipenser oxyrinchus. The sequence continues at coordinate 48,261,316 of CM060257.1, read as the reverse complement.
CTCGAAACACAAAGTTTTAACAAATAACGCCACAGATTTCTCTGAAAGTAACAGTGATGATACTAAGATTTTTTTGTTGTTGCTGCTGGAAACAAAACAATAAGAGGCATCAAATCTTGCTTGGCATCAGTGAGCATAAAAAAGCATTAGGCCTTTAAAAAAGCATAATAACTTAAATATAATTAATTAGGTTAACATACTTTGCTTAATTCTAAAAATATATATATATATATATATATATATATATATACAGTGCCTTGCGAAAGTATTCGGCCCCCTTGAACTTTGCGACCTTTTGCCACATTTCAGGCTTCAAACATAAAGATATGAAACTGTAATTTTTGTGAAGAATCAACAACAAGTGGGACACAATCATGAAGTGGAACGAAATTTATTGGATATTTCAAACTTTTTAACAAATAAAAACTGAAAAATTGGGCGTGCAAAATTATTCAGCCCCTTAAGTTAATACTTTGTAGCGCACCTTTTGCTGCGATTACAGCTGTAAGTCGCTTGGGGTATGTCTCTATCAGTTTTGCACATCGAGAGACTGAAATTTTTGCCCATTCCTCCTTGCAAAACAGCTCGAGCTCAGTGAGGTTGGATGGAGAGCATTTGTGAACAGCAGTTTTCAGTTCTTTCCACAGATTCTCGATTGGATTCAGGTCTGGACTTTTGACTTGGCCATTCTAACACCTGGATATGTTTATTTGTGAACCATTCCATTGTAGATTTTGCTTTATGTTTTGGATCATTGTCTTGTTGGAAGACAAATCTCCGTCCCAGTCTCAGGTCTTTGCAGACTCCATCAGGTTTTCTTCCAGAATGGTCCTGTATTTGGCTCCATCCATCTTCCCATCAATTTTAACCATCTTCCCTGTCCCTGCTGAAGAAAAGCAGGCCCAAACCATGATGCTGCCACCACCATGTTTGACAGTGGGGATGGTGTGTTCAGGAGTGATGAGCTGTGTTGCTTTTACGCCAAACATAACGTTTTGCATTGTTGCCAAAAAGTTCGATTTTGGTTTCATCTGACCAGAGCACCTTCTTCCACATGTTTGGTGTGTCTCCCAGGTGGCTTGTGGCAAACTGTAAACGACACTTTTATGGATATCTTTAAGAAATGGCTTTCTTCTTGCCACTCTTCCATAAAGGCCAGATTTGTGCAGTATACGACTGATTGTTGTCCTATGGACAGAGTCTCCCACCTCAGCTGTAGATCTCTGCAGTTCATCCAGAGTGATCATGGGCCTCTTGGCTGCATCTCTGATCAGTCTTCTCCTTGTATGAGCTGAAAGTTTAGAGGGCGGCCAGGTCTTGGTAGATTTGCAGTGGTCTGATACTCCTTCCATTTCAATATTATCGCTTGCACAGTGCTCCTTGGGATGTTTAAAGCTTGGGAAATCTTTTTGTATCCAAATCCGGCTTTAAACTTCTCCACAACAGTATCTCGGACCTGCCTGGTGTGTTCCTTGTTCTTCATGATGCGCTCTGCGCTTTAAACTGACCTCTGAGACTATCACAGTGCAGGTGCATTTATACGGAGACTTGATTACACACAGGTGGATTCTATTTATCATCATTAGTCATTTAGGTCAACATTGGATCATTCAGAGATCCTCACTGAACTTCTGGAGAGAGTTTGCTGCACTGAAAGTAAAGGGGCTGAATAATTTTGCACGCCAATTTTTCAGTTTTTATTTGTTAAAAAGTTTGAAATATCCAATAAATTTCGTTCCACTTCATGATTGTGTCCCACTTGTTGTTGATTCTTCACAAAAAATTACAGTTTCATATCTTTATGTTTGAAGCCTGAAATGTGGCAAAAGGTCGCAAAGTTCAAGGGGGCCGAATACTTTCGCAAGGCACTGTATATATATATATTTTACATCAAAACAAAACATTGTCTATTTACCATTTTACAACTATTGGTTTAAAAAAGGGAAAAAAAACAGTTTTTAGTAAAACATACTTCAGAATGTGCGTCTAAACTTTCTTATACCAAAATAAACAAAAATGGAAAGCAGAAACCCCACAGATTTCCTATTCTACTGCTGCCATCTTCATCTGCTCTGTCCAATTTCTATCATCTGCTTGAGTGCATTGTGCACGTATATCATTAGATCTCTAACACTGTCTGTGTAATTCATTTTGCTATGGTTCCCATTGAACACATGTTCCGTCTCTATATGTGCATTGAAATGTATGCAAATACAGGCAGAAGGGAGATGGCTTATACCACAGACACACTTGGTCCCTGTGCTTTCTGCAGAGAGGCATTGCAAATTCCTAGGCGGTGTACACTAGTTTCAGGCCACAGCTGCCAGACACAGCCCCTTGTGCCTACACTATATCCCCGACTCCTCTTTTCCCCTCTTTCCTCACCTACAAAGTAAATTTGTTTACTGTAATTTTTTGTGAATTATTTGCCATAATTGGCAGTGCTGATGAAGGTCATTCCCTTTGAGAAGGCATGTCAGTCTTTAGAGAGTTGATCCTTTTCAAACGCTCTGCCTGCAATTAAGAAAAGCAAATGCCATTTGGAAGCCTCAGAAATGAAAATTTGTATGAACTTATTAGCATGAAGTCAACAGCACTAGTTAAGGGCAGGTTCTCAGTGTGTGCTCAGTGCCTCTGTTGCAGAGGGAGATGCACATGGAATGAGCAAATATAACCTCCACTAGTCCAACATTAAAGCAAACAAAGAAAGGTGGCTTGTCTGAAGTGTTATACACAACAATAGCTAATGGTGATTAACTAGAGCTGGCTACATGTGATAGCTGGAGGGCGTGACTGTACTGTAAAATTTCATTCTGAAGTACCATACCAACTCTCACATAAAGAATTACTTTAAAACAACTGGCAGGCAGCTTTTCTAATAACGGCTGATTTTTTTCACTTATTTTTCTGTGGGAAACAATTATGTCATTGAAAAGCATTATGTTTACATATGCTATGAACCCTGAAGTGTTTTGTGAATGTTTATCAAATTTGGATTTTAGCTTGATACCATATGTTAATTTAAATCATAAAGCTTTTGAACATAATCTGTTTTATATAGAAAAGATGCCTGGCGTTTCATGAAGTGAAACATCAAGCAGCTAAAAAAAAAAAAAAAAAAAGATCTTGGAGACATTAAGGAACATTCTCAATTATCCTAAAAACGCTTTATAGATTCAAAACATTGCTTTTAAATTATTAAGAATGTTATGGTCACGCTTGTGCTAAAAGAAAAAAAAATGCCTGGTTCAGCATCACTCTTTCATTAACAATAGGAACAGCAATAAACAAACACAAAAGTTAGATTAATATTAGGGTTGACTCGAGGACAAATGATAGCCATGTCAAGGCAACCCCTGTAGGTAGGAGACAGTGGAATTTACTTGCAACAGAGAAAGTGTATATCTTCCTATCTGTTCCTTTGCATGAAAGTCTGCATACAAAACCATCAAAGCTGGTGAAAAAGGTCTGTCAACACCATGTAAAAGAAGGCCTGATCAAAGGCAAGTACAAAGTGATTCACACAGGGGCTATGCAGCCTTCAGTCCCAGCCTTGTTGCAGTTCAGTGGCTGCTGGGAGCCCAGAGTGCTGCTGTGAGCTGCCTGCTGCCTACTGTACCTCTCCTCCAGCAGCACCATTGTAATAACTCATGCAAATGCAAGGACTCTAGAGACAAAGAGAGGTCAAGTAAATGTCTCACAGATTCATGTCGACAAACAATATTAGATGTAAAATGTGTACCGTTGACAGAAGTATTAATACAGCGCTTTTTTTTTTCTGATGAAAAGTGAAAAGTAGTAATTACAGAATGACAGGGGAAAATGAAGTTTTGAACCAAAGGCAAAGTTCACGGATGAAAAAACCCAACCCAATTAGCCGCTTATAAGAAATTGAAATACAGAGCTTTTGCTCTTCCATCTCCCTCAACAACCTTTTGATTGACTCTGCTTAGATCTGTAAAGCAAAGCAGATAAATCGACATGCCACATGCATGCAATGCTTAATCATTTGTAATAGCCATATTTGCCCTGACACATAATTTGCTACATCAAGCCATTTTTCTTGTGCGCTAGTACACTGCTGCTTGGCCTTTGTGGTGTAAAACATTTAATGGTTTGGTTTAACTACATGAGTACACTGATATATGATTGGGCCTTTTTATGCTTAGTAGAACAATCATTCACTTTTTTTTTGCATGATTTGTCATTGGGCAAGAGACCTCCCTTTGAGAAAGATGGGTCCTAAATTCTCTCTTTTTCTCCCTTGTACAAGCAGCTACCCCGTGCATAAAAGCCATCAGTCCGAGTGAAGGATGGACCACTGGCGGTGCGACAGTCATCATAATTGGAGATAACTTCTTTGATGGCTTGCAAGTAGTATTCGGTACTATGCTGGTGTGGAGCGAGGTAAGCTTTCCGTATTGGTGGGCTTTGAACTGTGGCGTTTTTTCATGAATGATTTTAACAAGCTGTCAATAGTCTATCGACATTTGGTATCACAAGAGTTCTTTTCAAAGTACCTTTTTTTCAAACGTCCATTCACATTCACACAGGCATGATAAATAAATAAATAAAGCCTGCAGTACTTCACTCTAGCCAAGGCCCTCTAGTGGAATGCTTGAGGCAGGAGGTCTTTTCAATACAATTGAACAATTAGTGCTAAAATATTGCTAGAAAAAAGCAAAGGGAGACATATGGAGGCAATTTTCGTGTGAAGGATACCCTCTGGCCTTTCCTGCAAAACGAAAGCCAAGGATCATTTACAGACATTTACAGACTGTAGAACCTTGAGCATGTATGTGAGAGGAGAGACTTTTCAGATGACGGCCTAATTTAGATTCATTTTTGTAATTAAGTCCAACTGGCAAGCATCAGACCTATCAACTGCCATCTCGGTGCTAACTCTGTTTACTGTATGATTTTTCTAGCTGATAACTCCTCACGCCATCAGAGTTCAGACCCCACCACGGCACATTCCTGGAGTGGTTGAAGTTACCCTCTCCTACAAATCCAAGCAGTTCTGCAAAGGAGCTCCCGGACGATTTGTGTATACCGGTAAGAATCAAGAATCTAGTTTTTCTTTCTTTTTTTTTCTGTGGTTCATTTGTGACCTAGTGCTGTTGCTACGTGCTGTATGTAGCCCACCCAGATTTAACAATGGGTCAGTCTAGCTCAGAGCTGTAAAATGTGTGAACTCTCCCCAGCTGAAGATATACCAGGGGGGCCCACACATTGCAACCCTATCCCTTTCCCAGAGCTGCTGTTCAGAGGGGGCTGCCAAGTCCTGTTAAACTCAATGCATTACAAGCACTCACATGAGCCATCTTGCCCTTCACCTACTGAAAACACCACCCTTTAGCTGCAAGATAATACATTTATTAATTACCACACTGCTGTTGGTATAAAAGAAATTCCCAGACTGGTAGAAAGAATTTACATTTCAGCCGAAAAAAGTTTAGGAGAAGGAAATGGGAGCTTATCTGCTGGCAGGGGTGAGGGGGAGGGAAGGGGAGGTCACAGCTTGTCTGACCTGGAAGCTTCTGTCTGATTTGCACTGCTCTGAAATTGACAAGGACAATGAGATAATCATTGGAAATTACTTTCACTCCTTGAAAACCAGGCCAAGGCCCCACTGTAGCCCACAATGTGAAAATGATGTGGTCCCACAGAAGGGGGGTTTAAATCCCAAGGGCAGCTGTTTCCTATCAGAGTCCCACCAAGCTTGCAGTCTGGCTTGGCACTCTAACATTTAACCTTCCCAGCATGACGAGACCATAGGGCAACAAGGCTCTGGGATAATGAAACAAGAGTGTAGTGTGGTGTGTAAAGCCTGTGGAAGGTATATAAGTTAAGACATTAATGGCTTATATACAGCCTTATAAAAGCATCAGATCTCAAAAAATGGACCCCATTAGTCACACATACTAAGCAGATTGTGATGATTCTCATCGGGCTAAGGGAAAATGTAGCCCCGTATATCTGTGTTGTTTTTCTTTTCTAACTGTTCCTTCCAGCCATTATAAAGATACAATTACCTTGGGAGATTGTGGCAGTTCAGTTGATTAGCACGGTAAATTAAAAGAGTGAGTCACAAATGACATGTCCAGCTCTTCTCTACAAGTCTTTTGTATTCCCAGTATGCCTCACCCTGTTGTAAGAAGGTCAGAATTAGAGAGAGCTAACAGTTTTCAAGCAGCTAGCACTTAGTAGCAGAATTAACAACCACTCTATATGTAATTGCCAGTTAATAGTAAATTGCCTTCTGGAATGTAAAATACAATATGAACTGGTGGAGGGGTAAAACGAAATTAATGAGAATTTTTGCTGTATATAAGAATGAATGTGCAAATTGATAATTATTGTATTAATAATTTGTATTTCATTGTTAAATATTTAGACATGCTAGTTTTTTTTTTTTTTTTTTTTTTACCAAATCGTGCAGCTCAGAGAATCTAAAAATACCAGAGTAGCTTTCTACTTTCAATATACTTACATGCATTTTTAAATACATAGATACAAATAAATAAATAAATAAATAAATAAATAAAGTAGGTTAACACAGAAGTCATTTTCTAATTAGATTTAAACAGCGATACATTCTATTGATTAAACAAATTACATTTTTTACAGTTGTAATTGTAATTATTTTATAAACAGTCTCTTTGAACTGGAAATGGAAAAAAAAAATAAAATAAACTGTCGTTTTGGCATGGCATTTTTGTTAAGCAAATGCATTTTAATGGCTGCCCATTTAACAAAAGGAATTCAAGGAAATTGATGTTAGTTTTGCTTCAAGCGTGGTTCCTCAGCATGCCATGAATACAGCTCATTTAGAACTCTTAATGGTGACCTCCCTCACCCAAACGTTTTGTTGACCCACCCTCATTTTAGAGACTTCTTTCGCTCAATTAAAGAAATTATCACAAATTACTAGGAGTCAACATGCCGTTTGCAGCAGACTAAGCCCTGTAACCAAACACAGATATTGGCAGCCGGTGGTAAACATGTCCTAAATGGACACAGAGACAGACTGAATGTTGAATACATGGAACCATTCCCAGCTCTGCAACACATTTGATAGATGCGAACATAAATGATTATTTCTGCACAAAGAGTTGCATTCAATATAGAAACTTTTAAAATCTTTACTCAACCAGCCATCTCGGTCATTATAAAAAAATAAAAAAAGGACATTGGTAGTGTATCAAAAAAATACTACCTAACATAAACTAAATTGTCCAGTTCCCTCCATTTGGTCACATTTTTCCTTTCTAAAGCTTATTCTTTTTTATTGGCAAGCTTCCACCAGCGTTCCCCCCTGGCCCCCCCTGCCTCTCACTTCTCTCTTTGAGCAAAGGTCTCATGTTGCTGAAGTGTTTTAAAGATCTTTTGTGTTCATTCAAATGTGATTCTGTCAATGGCACTGGTACACTACTTAGAGTCGATAGCTCCTTTTTCCGTCATAGCCAACACAAACTAGCTGTCTTATAGGCCAGTGCTCTTTATACAAATTACTTGTGTTCAAGCAGCTAATGACTGTTAATTGCCTCCCACAGATATTATTATAACATACTATTTTTACTGGATAAATAGTTGTTCTACAATGTTAATCTTTTATTGTTGTATTGACGGCACTGTAAAAATAAAAAAGTCATGAAAAAGAACAGGTTACTAAAATAAAAAGCCCTTGATGAAGTACATCTGCAAGGCATTTATCTTAAATGTTCTAGCTTTTCAGAATATGACTTTATACAAATGAAAGAAGCTGCCAGTAATGCGTCAGTACCTCTTATACACATGGTTATTTACAGCACAGGGTCAGAGGATTTTATTTTTAACGTTACCACATTATTAGTCTGCTGAATGTTCTACTTTTGTATTACCGGTAAGCATCCTACAAAGATCCCTATGCTCTTACATTCTTACTTTAACCTTGCTCATCCTGCCACATCTTTTGTCACTGTAAGGCAGTTTCTGCTGTGTCTAATACCTGTATTGGTTATCCATTGATCAGGCCTGGCATTGGAACCAGCTGTCAGCAGGGCCCTAAAAAAAAAAAAAAAAAAAATCAAAGTGGGACAGATATGCTTGTCCTCCTGTCAATAATGTTCTCTCTAATAAGTCCTCCGAAACTGATCGGGCAATTTTAAAAGGCTCTTCCAGCTGATACCTTGAAACCAGTTTTAACACTGATTTTACAGAAATGGGTTGCTGTTGTTTTTTGTATTATTATTATTATTGACAGCTAAGGAGGAAACAAAACATCCCACAGTGCAATTGATAACAATGCTTTTTTTGTCTTTTTATTCTGATGCCCTAGACATGCCACCATAAGGATGGCAACAATCTTATTATACGTATATGTGTTTTCAGTTCAAAGGCGCAGATACTGTACGTACCATTTTAAAATAAACCAAAAAATATTTTAAATACACCGCTCTTTGAAATACTCTTGTGCTGACTTAAAACAATGACAGGCTTCATAAATAAAACACAACACTGAAAATCATAATTCTGTCAGCTATTGCTTTCTATTTAGGCATGGTCATTGATGGCCCTGCCTTTTATGCCTCACTGGAGGCCAGAGAAATAAGAGATACCATTGGTGCTATCACACAAGTAGACTATTTGTCCTAATCAGTGACACCCATTTACTAGAATTGCTTAAAATGAACTATACCTCATACAGATATTGTACATTTAGAAGCTCTCATTCATCATGTGAAAATTGAGAGCCAGTAAACTTTTCTTTTCCTCCGGTGGGATCATAGGCATGCATCAAAATGTTAAAAAATGATTGGTGAGAGGGAACTGTCACACATTTATCAGGGAAAAGGAACATTATTTGCTAATTTCCCAACCTGTACAGTGACAGGGTGCTTCATCTTTGGACCCATGGTGACCAGCACAGCCTTTTTGTTATTAGTACAAGTCAAGCGCTTTTTTGCTGCTCTAACAAGACACATTTGTCTATCATCATGGGGCACTTTATTTATTTATTTTCTTTGACCAGAGCTTGTTCCACATGTCGTGATTGGCTGCCAGTTTGTGGTGGCGCTGGACGGAGAGAGGCCTGATAAATCACAAAGTTTTCTTGTCAAGGTGAAGGTATCGACTCTGCTGCACCAAAAACTGACAAAATGTAGTGGGGAGGAGACAGCAATTCATCATCAAAAAAGGACAAAGGGTCATCTTGGTTTCACTCAATAAGTGCTGAAAGTTTAAGTTTCAAACAACGATTATTCTTTTGGACTGAATTTCATTCAATGTTGAGGCAGTGTAGTTTTAAGTTCACATATTATAAATTCCTGAACACATTCTCTGGTTCCACCTAAAAACAAGAACAAATGAAAAATGTGTGTGTATTATATATATATATATATTATATATTGTAAACGATCGAAGCACTCACGGGTTCGTGCCCCTTTAAAAATACAATCCAGCACACAGAAAATGGATTTTATCGCGCTAATGCGCTATTTTTAATTAAACACAAAATAAAAACAGAAACAAAATAAACACCTAGCGCTAACTAAACAGGGTATTTCCCTCACTAACTTACAGGACGGCTAAGCCGTTTACCTGGCACCACAAAACACAAAACACAAAACACAAAACACAAAACACAAAACACACACGCTAACACAGCACTTACTTTTTCAGACTGCTCAGAAGCAGAGCACCTCATCTGCCTCCTTCTACTCAGCAGCCCCGATCAGCTTAACTGATCCTCTCTTATACCCTGCCCTGGTCCCAATTCCTAATTACTGCCCAGGTGCAGGGGATAATTAAATCATAAAACAGTTAAATTAAACAAAAGGTGCATTTTTTTCATGTTTTTTTTTCTCTTCAGGGAGGCTTTAACCCCCTCCCTGCTGTCTCACACATCCCGCTGCTGTTACAATATATATATATATATATAAAAAGAGAGACATAGAGAGAAAGTGTGGTCATTTTAAATATATTCTATTACAGTACAGTACATTTCTAATTGTTCATATTCAATTATGATTAATTGCTTGTTATGTTTGACCAAGCTGCAGAATAATCAGAGATAAGGCAGAGGAACTATATGTCTGCTTTGCTTCCTTTTTCCTCACACAGTTAGGAAAGGGTAATGTCTACAGCTGATGAAAGACGGATATAATTGCGGAAAAAAGAAATTGCTGTCAGTTAATATGAGTCTCTTTTAGATGCTTACACAAGCAAAAGCGAGAGCTAACTTAAAAGGATAGCAACGCTACCCAAAATAATTTAAATGTTTGATTTTCTTATCAAAAATCGTCTGCAAATGCTCTGTAGTGTACAATCTGTACATCCGATTTCCCCCACCCAGAGGCACTTTGTTGTCTCTGATCTTAGACTATCTGATACAGTGATTCCTTATGGTTTTCCCTAACCACAGGGCTGGGTTTGGTAGCTGTAGTTTGAGTATAACTATAAAAGCTATAATCAAAGGCATTCTACGAGGTATGTAAACAGAGTTGTTTGAATGCAATCCAATAGTTGTCAACAAGGGCATTTCTTATAAAGAAGACAATGAGCTGCCCCCCTTTCAGTGTCTAGTGTCACATCACAGTGCTATTATTTACTGTCAGGTACTCTCGAGTGGGAAGACAATC
>CM060257.1:48243194-48248194 GCA_030684275.1 Acipenser oxyrinchus oxyrinchus | reverse complement strand
TTTGCATCTGACTTCTGTTTAAGTCTGAGATTCAGGAGCATAAGAAGGGCCTGTTTCAAGGTTATTCAAAGATGTTTATTGTTGATATTTGATTCTCGCTGCTGTCTTTTAATGACATATAGATTATTAAATAAAAAGGTACAAATGACTCCACTAGGAGGAATATGTTAGAGTTTGAAACAGGTACAATCGACAAAGTAGGTTAAGTCATCAGAACACAAGTGAGAAAATAGCACTGAAGCCTGGCCATCAGTACGTTTTCAATTGCGTCAGGCAGATTTACTGGTCTCAACGGCAAACCATGAGATTGATACCGTTTTCTACTGCCATATTAACATCCACAATCCCAACTTAAACTGACAATGCAGACCATTCAAATGTTATCAATTGCGGTCTGATTAATCCCCAGTACACTAAAAAGGACTTAAACATTTAGAATGTCTCTTCTCTTATGACGTTAATGCATGTAAAGTAATAAGATTAACTCTACTGCACTCAGATGTATTTAAATATGTATCCATCCTTGAGCTTTAGGCTATTTCTGCGTGTAGGAATCACTGAGTGTATTTGGTCATGTCAGAACCTATTTGTAGGATGCACTCTGGATATAAGCCTGTATATGATCAGGATATCTGGCCCTTTCAGAGGCTGTTTGATTGCTTGCCTCATTTGGCATGGAATGTGATTCCCTACCATACTAGCTCTTTATTCATTCAGGTTTTATTGCCGTGTAATTTTCTTATTCTAAAATAAAAGCTCTCTAACAAAAAATTACTATGCATTAGGCTTACTCGATTGGATATTGATACAGTTTATCTCTAAAGCAGGAATAATGTATTTGAAAGTGATAAAAAAAAAACCTTCTACAAGAATATGAATATCTTGCTGTATTGAAACAGATAAACTAGGCTGGAAAAATGATACTGCATACTCATTTTCTATATTTCTAAAAAATAAAAAAAAAATTAGGAAGTCCTGTAATTTCTCTGTTTTTATGTTCTTTTTTTCACAGTCTTACTACAATAAAATCACAAAATAACCCCCGTTTTTCTTTTTTACCTGTGATAAATCTATTAATGACACAATATAATTTTCATGTAGTCCTTTGTGTTTACAGGTTTGTTTTAATACACTGAGTAATGATTTGAGACTACTTAGAATCATGATGAATTAATAAACAACTATCAGCTTGCTAACAGTTGATAGCTGGGGACCAAAAATATTATCAGTACTAATAAGCAAATATAAGCAATATATATATATAGCACATTTGCTTATTAGCACTGATAATATATATATATATATATATATATATATAGCTCTGACTTTAGCTTACTGTGGCTCCTTCTCTAATTATCCGTGAGGTCAGTAAGCAAAATTGGGAAGAAGCTGGAGATCAATACAAATTATCCCTGAGCAAACCAGTGCTGACAGTTTGAATTGCAGCATATGTTTACCCAAAATCAGGCAATTTATCTTAATATCAGCAAAGTAATGCAGCGCAGGTGAAAGGTCAGGCAATCTCTCCACCTCATAATTACCCAGTTCTAAAACAGGAAAGTGGTATTGATTGGCCAGGCTCAGTGCTCTGTGACTGGGATGTGCCAGCGCCTGGCCTGCCTCTGCTGGACTCTTGGCTTGTAAACTCAGCATGTCGAGGATTTATTGGATGTATGTAGAGGGTTTTATGTTTCTCCACTAGTGGCGAGCCCTGCCAGAGAGGTCTCCCAAGCTCCTCATTTTGTCAGGCGGCAGGGTGATAGATCTTATGTTGCACAGCACTCAAAAGGGCTCCAGGCCAGATATGCTGGAAGTTCCAAGGGAGGGGTGGGGACGAAAGTCAAGGTGGATTTAGCCTGTTATTAGTCAATCTGTTCTGCATATCACCCAGCTGCCATCTGAGAAACAGAGAGGCAAACTAAATAATACAACCCACCCTCCCCCACCCCCTCCGTTTCAAAAGCTTGTGCTTCCTGAGCGCCTGTCGCTGCTCTCCTTAATACAAAGAGATGGGTAATTGTATTGTTATTCATAAATGCAAATACATTGGTAGTTTCAATGTACAAAAGCATTAATATTGATGTGAAGTCAAAGGAGTTAGTTCTAACATGATCTGCTGCCATGAGGTAAAGCACAGGGGGTGGCGAGTGGGGCACTAAATGTATTTTTTAAACCATTCTTTTATCATTTTTAGCAGTGACTAAAGTGCATTACTCAAATGTTACAATTGCCCCAAAAAATGAAAAGAATGACTTGGCTATTTCATTTCTACATTATAAATGGAAATAATCTGTATGCAAAAGATCAGATTAAAACTCATTATTATTTCACATTCTACTCAAGTGATATTAAGCCAAATCGACTACTGCAAAGGTTGATGTTTCTGTCTTACAATGAAAGTGTATGGTTATCACAAGTCATAAGGCATGTAAGAGCTTGCATTAAGGCTTCTATTACCTGTCAGTTGCATTTGCATAAAATCAATACAGGTTGGTCATCTATCTTTTTGCTGACCAACTTTCATCAGACTAAATTCATTAAGTCATATAGTCATGGTGATTAGCTCCCAAACAGATGACACCTCAACATGTTACAATGTGCAGTGAATGCCATATTTCTGTTCTTTAATCAAGAAATGTAATTCTTTATTTAAGTTTTTTTTTCTAAGCAAGTCATTCGGCAAGGCTGTACTGGTGGAGGCTCATCTGTCCTAGGCACACAGGCTTTTTGCTTGACACACTTGTATAGGCCCAGGCAGAGACATGACAAATTGTCCCGAAAGACAATGCTGACAGCCTCTGATGATTAATGGGCTGATTATGAAGTGGTTTTACACATATAGAATTTACATCACAGAGAGTTAGACATGTGGCCATGTCACAGACGCCGAAGCAGTTTGAAGAGCTTTACTATTTGCACAGGGCAAAAAAAAGGAGGGCGAAATCCCAGCAAAAGCCATGTCATGTAAAATCAATACATCGGATCAATGCTTTATTAACAAGAACATGTCTTACTTCACATTCCTATGTGGACCTTTGTCTCCGGGATGCATGATGGAATGTCAAATCAAATTGCAGTCTTCAAGTTTCTGTCATGTTATTGAGTGCAGGCGTGTGAGGCCCGCCACCTCCCTCCTCCTCTCCCTACCGTGCATTGATTACAAGATGTACTGTCTGTGTTTGCACAAATAATTGCAGCACTTGATGATAAAGCCGACCAATTATTTTGGGTAACATTTTTGAGTTCTGTGTCCCCAGCCCTTAATTCTGCATGCTGTAAGCCTTCATGTTCACTTGCACTCAGCAAACCCACTGAGCTGTATGGTGTTAATCATGAAATTACATGCTGACTAATGAGTGATGGCCTAAATTGCAGACTGAGTAATGAATAGATGGAGGCAGTTCTTATTAGTCTCAGAAAAGCCATTGATTTATGTAGCACCATCCACTGTAGAGTCACTCTGCTGAAAATGATATCTACATCAAGAAGTAATATACTCTAATAAGTATTTTCATCTCAACCAGTCCTCAGGCCTCCTGGCTCAGTTTTTGTTTGAGTCAAGGAGAGCCTTAATAAAGCCCTGTGACTCCTTAGAAAGCTTGTTAAACACAATGTGTGCAGTCTAACCAAGTCAGGATTATGATTCATATACTGTACACAGCGGCATGTGCCACTGATTTATGGCCGAGTGCAGTTCATACTCAAAATTACAATTTGAGGGGGGAAAAAAAGATTAATTACTATTTGTGGCCTGCAATTTCATGAGGCTAGTGCACTGCAGCTGTAGAATGATAGTGCTCTACATCAGTTGTAGTCAGCTATTCACAGATTATTAAAGCTTTGCAAGATTAAGTGCTCCTCCTGCCTAGTTTGCGCTCAGGCAATATGCTAGAGAAAAAAGGACCACAGGGATAAATCTGAGTCTTGCAATAGCCGGACATATGTCATCATTGCCAGCTTCCCATAAATTCTTAGACTGTACAGAAAGTGGTCCGTGATGCAGACATCACATCACAACTGCGATGATTGCTCTATATGGCCCTAAGACCTACATGGCTGCTACCAGTACTCAGCTAGTTCATTTATAATGTATTGACTAACCCTGAGATTTAAGTTTATTAATTATTGCCCATGTTATTGAAGAAAACTGGGGAAGCAGGCCTTACATTGATGTATCCCTTGTGCTATAGCTTAAGTGTTTGAAACATGCAATGGAAATAACACAGTGTCTGGTTTTACTTCTTATAAAAGTTTTATTTTAATATATGTTGTTATTTATTTCCTCTCCAGCATTGAATGAGCCAACCATAGACTATGGGTTCCAGAGGTTGCAGAAGGTCATTCCAAGGCATCCAGGTGACCCAGAAAGGTTACCTAAGGTCAGTATTCACAAAATGAGATTTCTCTTTACAGAAATTAAGTCAGTAATGTAATTCAGAGTCAGTACATGTAATCTCCTTTGCCAAACTATCATTATTCAATCAAATCTGTAATCGTGGATTGCATTCATTCAAACAATATGTTTGTTTGCTTTTTTTTTTAATCAAAAGAGGCAATTGTTTTATTGTGCAGAACGGGAAAAAATAACAAGGGGTCGGCACTACATGGATTGTTTTGGATTCTGTAAGAGGAGCGCAAACTTTCTGTGTGGCGAAATAGTTCAATGAAACATTTTCCACTCCAGTACCCATAGTGATTGTAATCTAAGCAGCCCCACTCTGATCTGTGATTATTTGACTCTTGTTTTCCTTTCATTTTCTAAAGCTTGATTCGGTTTAATCTTTTGTTTACAAAGCTTTTGTTATAAGTCCCTGTCTTAGCAGGCTAATAAATTAAGTCCACACATTAATATCTGGAGAGCCTTTTCATTGAAATTCAACAAAGAAAAGGCTGCCTCTGTTTCTGTGCACATGATATAGATCACACGCATTTTGTTTTGATGTGTAACTTGAAAGATAATTCATGCTTATCATTTTTCTGATTCTTTGATTCAGTATTGT
>CM060257.1:48208194-48238194 GCA_030684275.1 Acipenser oxyrinchus oxyrinchus | reverse complement strand
TTGCCAATACTCCATCACACACTGGAATGATGGGAGTGAATTCGTTCAGCAGCCAGCTAGCAGTGAACGTATCAGAGACATCACAGGCTGAACAAGGTATGTTACTATGACCAGAGATAAGTCCTTCTACAACAACTAATCTACCTTACCCTTCAATATTACCTGGACAGTACTATGTAGGCTGTAGTTATGTCTTTCCTCCCTGCCTCTAATTAATCTCCCAGGAGGTGGGTCAACTGTCACTGAATCCCCTATTTACTTGGCAGTGAATGACCGTTCCTGGTATTCACTTAACACCATCGCTGATAATAGTTTTACATCTGTTCTTTGTTGCTGCTGCTAAGGTCAGGGCAAAGTGGAGAATATTTCTTCCTCATCGTTTAAGTATGCAAAGCAAAAAACTAAACAAAAAAAAAAACAACAACATAAAAAATAAACTACAGTGATGTAGTGTATAGATTAAGTTACCAGGTGTATTGGTGTTTTGAAATCTTTGATTTGTAAATAGTATGTTTATAAGCTTATTACTTAATCAGTAAAGTCATTATTTACTTATTTGTCTTTAAAGATGTTTTTGCTGCATTTCTCAAATAAGTTTTGGGCTGTTTTTACTTCAGGGAATTAGTATCTTACATTTGGCAACATTTTATTTTTTTACTAAGCATGTTTTATTTAATAATGCCGTAATAAAGTCCCCTTTTTGCTTGCGGAGCCATTCAGTTCAAACTAATTTAATAACCGTTATCATGATTTTATTTTGTAAGTTGTGTATCCAAACACAGCCCCTTGGTTTACTGAGCTAGAATTCTGACAGCATGGTGCATTCTTCAAATCAGAGACCTTACGAAACATACCAATCGCCAAAACAATCATTCCTTGCAGCCTTTTAATGCTGAATGGCTGTAAAACTAAACAAGTTGTTCCTTGTCTGTGGTCTGTGAAGGGCTCAGGTTCACTCACTTCACTGGTACTGCTGATAATTGTTGCTGAAGACAGGCGTGAAGCTAGCTGGCAGATTCAGATCGAAATAGGCTTTTGTTGGCTATCTTAGACGAGCACGCACAAAAAAAAAGAATAAACAGCCTCACTTGCATTCATAAAAGAGAAATGCAGATGCAATACCTCTTGGAGCTAAAAACAAAATGCAAAAGCAGGTTAGAAAGAGGATCATCTTGTATTCTCTTGATGAGATGCAGAGTTGCTACTAGGAATGTAGGCAGAATGTTGTTTGATGTTGGGAAACGCTTCTCTTCTTGTTCTTTAAACTGTTTTTTTTTCTTCCAACAGTAGGTTATAGCCGCAACACAAGCAGCGTGTCCCCGCGTGGCTATGTCCCAAGCAGCACTCCTCAGCAGGCTAACTACAACACAGTAAGCAATAGCATGAATGGCTATGGCAACACAGGAATGCCAAACTTGGGGGTTCCCAGCTCTCCTGGATTCCTCAACGGCTCATCGGCCAACTCCCCCTACGGCAGTAAGTATCGAGGTACTTCTTGATCTTCATCTCAGATTCCTTACGTTCTTTTTATTTTAATTTTGTGTATGATGTGTGCTACTGGATAAAAGGAGGGGTGACTCTGGAGGCTGAATACAACAGTCAGTTTATGCAGAACTTCTTAAACAAATTTGAGAAAGCAAACGATATAACCCGATCCATTCCATTATGCTTTAAAAAAAAAAATTGTGTTGCTTAATTTCATTTTTTTACAGAGTCCAACACAAAACCTATTATCCAGAGAGTGGCCAAGACAGGACATTTCATAACTATTTTTTCCCATAATTTTTTTTTCTTGTGGTTATTTTTTTTTATCCCCCCCCCACCATCATTATTATTATTATTTTTATTAAAGAGGCAAGGCCTTATCGCCCTCCTTTCCATTTGTGCCATGCAACACTCTCTGAGTCGTGATTATTTTTGCTTTATTGCAGTAGTGCCGTCAAGCCCTACCATGGCAGCCTCTTCGGTCACCCTCCCTTCAAACTGTAGCAGTACGCACGGCATTTTCTCATTCTCACCTGCCAATGTCATCTCTGCAGTGAAACAAAAGAGCGCCTTTGCCCCTGTTGTCAGGCCCCAAGCATCTCCTCCTCCCTCTTGCACCAGTGCAAATGGAAATGGACTTCAAGGTGAGCTGGACTCCCTCCTTTTCTAGTATCCCACAGGCTTCTCACATAATGGGAAGCTTAACATACAGTACTTTATTTTTTTTATGACTTATGATTTGAATGTGCCATAGTATTACCATATATCATTATTCAGGTTAATATTTTTTATTATTTTGTATTTTTTAATTTTTTGTATTTGTGTATGTATTTGTTTATTTGATTGTGTATGTACTTTATAACTACGCAAGAAAAAAATATACCCTTGAATTTCTGAGAATGTCCTGGCAAGCTAGCAGCACAATCATAATGATTTCCATAATGATGTTCATCACACGTGTAGCCAAATTAAAACTTGAATGATAGATGTAGTTTAAGTGTTTAACACAGCTAATACAGCCTGAATGACCTTTCCATTTTATTTTCTGTTCTGTGTTATTTGTAAAATCAAACATGAATCGTTTAATCAGTATATTTGTTGAATTTTAAGTTTAAAACAAAAAGCATTCTTTACAAAATCTGCTTTCTGATTCAGCAAAATGACTTATGTTTATTTATTCATTTTATTTTAACAGTTTTACCGGGATATTACTATTCAAAATAGTTTGAGGTTTTGAATAGATACAAAAGTAAGGGTTTCCATTTTTATTTTGATTGTTTGTGAATGAAATGTATTCATTATATTTGCATGTGAGTCAATCATAATAATAATAATAATAATGCTAATAGTAGTAATACATGTCTTCTCAATGTTGCTACTCTAATGCCATATAGACTCTGAAACTGAAAGGCCCATATATCAGTAGTAAGTCAATCTGAAATAAATTAAGAGTCTAATATTTATCTTTGTGCTCAGGCTCCATTTAAGTCTTTTACAAATTTACAGTGTGTTTCTGAGACAAGTACTTGTTGATGATGAAGTTATTTTAAGGTACTGTAGTTTAAAGAGAACACTTTGTCTTTAAAAAGCACATCTGTTGAGGTTTTACTGATTTAGAGTTAATGTTATATCTTGTTAAAAATGTATATCTTCAATGTAGCTACTTGATGTATTAAAATGGAGCCATTAGGAGACCGGCTGCATACAGATTGTGTTTTGTATATTTTTTGTCTGAATAGCAATCACCTGATTTAATGCATGTAAGCACTGCCTTAGGTATATAATAAATTTAATTAAAACATATATATATATTGTTTTCATATTGTTGTAAATGAGGATAAACTATATAGCTTGTTGGTTCTGAAAGGTTCATGCAAAATAGTTATTGCCAAATTATTCACTTTAAAAATAAGTTTGAGCTGTAGTGTGTATGCAAGATTAATATTGTTAGAATTAATGAACTGGCAAATTAAAGTTCATGTCGCTACATGCACATACTTATTAATATTTGTTGTACACAAATTAATGAGGAATGCCATGTCATCAAATTCAGTTCCAAACTTAAAATCATCCGAACCATGACGCTACAAATAAGCGGAAGGGATTCAAATCATTTTTATTCTGGCAGTTCACTAGGTGCCTAATTGTTAAGAATGAGCGGAATGACCAAGTATATCAATTTAAGTCTTTGGGTGGCACCTTGGCTAATGATTTCCAGGCAGATGGTCTTGAAAATGCCTTTGATATAGGAGAGCCCTTGAGATGGTAGTCGGGTTATTATGATAAAATATAATTAAGAGAATGCAAAAATCGAGGTCTCCTAACCATGTCAGAAATGCTAGAAGAAAGGAGCCAAGATTGCTAAGATTTCAATTTAGGTAACCTGAGAAGTGTCTGGTCCTCGACTGGCGAGAGAGCTGGCCGTATCTGACGTTACCAGAAGTGACCATGTTGTTTCTCAGCTGTCAGGAAAGGCAGCCTCCAGGGAGTCTGGGCCACTGTTTGCCATTAACAAAACGCTAAGAGAAATATCACACATGTGGGAGGCAGGATACTTTCTGCTGGAAATGTCAGAATCCTCCTCTTTTTAAAACAAGAATGCCTTGTCAGAAAGGCACATTTCAGCCCCGCCCCTCTTTTATATTATGGATCTTTCAGGAGTCACAAAATACAGAAAAGTATGTGTCATATATAGAAATGATATGTTATATTTATTAAGAACCTACTGTAATAGTGCATACATGTTATTGCTTTTATGATATGCTTATAATGAAGTACAGTATGTTGCTTCTCGTAACTAAAGGTTGTTTTTTCTCTCTTTCAGCAATGTCCGGGCTGGTTGTCCCACCAATGTAAATTGCACATGTTCACCTTCAGCAGCATCAAGCTTCCACACAATGGGTTTCAAAGGACAAGTATAATACATATAGAAGATGCTGGTAGAAACAGTGTCATCAATCATGAATAAAATCAGCAGCTAATTCTGTTATTCAGAAGAAAAAAAAACGACTTTGTTTCAAAGATTTTATTAAAATTATAACGAATTGACATGCAAGCGATTTCTTCATGAACAATTCCATTTTATTGACTGAATCTTTTCTCAAGTTTTCACATTTCTCAGTCTTGAAGAAAAAAAAGGAGCAAACAAAAATCAAAAACTAACAACAAAAAAAAAAACCCTGTCTATTTTGTATAAAGTTTCTGATCTTGGCTATGTCTAGTTCTTGCTGTGTGTTGGGAGAAACATTTTGGATGCACCATTTTAATTTTCATGAAAACACTGATGAAAAATGCCTCAGAACATTTTTCACTTCTCTTAAATAGATTCACAATGGTTGTGTATCTCTATAATGTGAATACGGTTTGTGTGGTGAGAAAAAAAGGGGGCCAAGATGGGATGTGCCATTGAACTGGAAAAATAAATAAATATATGATTTAGAAAATAAAATGGGGACACAGGGAAGGGTTGGGGGAAATTTTATCATGCTTACGTCATCTTAAAAAAAAAAGAAACTTTGTAACTTATTGTAGTTAGAAATTGTAACTTTGATATTGCAAAAATTATTCTCTTGCCTTCAACAAGCACACTGACAGAGATACAATGCTACTGTCTGTTGGTTAAAAATATACTTCCACTGCTAGAGCTTCCTGTTAAGCAAGTGTGATCTGCAATGTTTTTCAACTTTTTGCTAGCACTGTATACTATTGCATTCTTAGGCTACTGTGAAGTCTGTTTCTTGTACCAGAAAGTTGTCCTTTGACTTCTAGATCCTTCTTCCCTAATGTGTTTTGTATGTGGTTATAAAATTGTAGACTTTTGTGATTTTGCCAAAGTTGTAGCTAAATATTTATACACTCGTCTTGAATTTTTTCAGATCCACTTAAATATTTAGTACAGAGTTTTATTCCTTATGATGTTTATAAGGATTAAAATAGTCTTACTCATTGCAACACTTTCTTTCACATAAACACTTGCTGTCACTAAGAGAATCTTTTGTAACATATCAATTATAAATATTGTATTTATCTTTGAAATTTTGTATATTGCTTTCCATCCTTTTATTTTATCTTGTATGTATTGTTTGTCATGGCCTGATATTGTGATGCTGTAAAGAGCTAAGCCAAGAACTGTTGCCTTCATTCACATTTCTTTTTTTATTAATAGATTGCAATGTCCATACATTTCATTTGTATTTCAGATTTTTTATTACTTTTGTCGAGACTTTTCGTCCATTTTTAATTTTTTTTTATTTTGAGGAAAAGTCAAATTCATTGTTTATTTTTATATTATTTTTTAAGTTATCTAAATGAATAATTTTTTGAATAAAAACTGTTTGTTGTATAGTCAAATAAATTGTTTGTGACACATGGCTGTAATGAATACTAGTAGAAAAATGTGCATGTAACACAGCCACAGAGGGATGATTCAATTCGTGGTTGTTTTTTTTTTTTTTTTTTTTGTAGAATGTACAAAGTCATTTTGAACTGCCACCCATGACTGTGTCACATAGCTGAACTGTGTTTACATGGAACAAAAATACAGACGCCTAAATCTGGAATGGAACATAATTTAATCACTGATGTTTTATTAAAATTTATCAGGAAAAAAAACTCTTATGCCGTCTCAACAGTGGACTTCTTGAGAGTGGCTTTTCTGCTGTTTTAATAATGTACTTACGCCACAAGAGCCAATCATCACTCCATAACGATGATCAATGGTGTAAAAAAAAAAGCACAAACATTTTTACAAATGTAAACTAAAATCACGCACCACACACATCTTTTGCCTATATTTTTGCTGTATTCTGCAAATCAGTATGGAAGTCTATGAAGTGTTAAAGAAATCAGATTTTATATTCTATCACAGATCAAGAACAAGTATAAATGTTATACATTGTACATGACATTTTTTTTTACAATTCCCAGAAGAAGTACTGTAGCAGTCTGTATCAGCAGTGTTTTATTTTCCTGACAGTGCCAAATTAACAGATCGAGGCATGTTTTTTTTTTGGTTTACATTGCACTGAACACTTTGCAGGTAGCATGTTTTAATGTTTTGCAGACGGCATCAAGGTTCAAACCAAAAAGGGGCGAATCTTCTTGGCAAAACTGCACACTTTAGTTACTTTTTATTTTTCCATATATGGAAACGAGAGTATCAATAAATGATGAATGTGCAACTCATTTGCTTTGTGATAGCTCAACAAGGCTTAGCTACATGGAAAAGCCTAAGAAGTCACCTTGAAAGTAAGAAGACAGCCTCAAGGTCATGGAAAGAAAGTTTGCAAGTTTTATCATTATCTGGTTTGTGTTTTAGATGAATTAGTCCATGCACTCATTGCTTCGTTGCCTTCAATCTGAACGCTTCACTAAATGGTAGACTTTACTGTTAGGGAACCTACAAGATTGTTTTACCTGTACATTTTTTTCAGATATTTAACTGTATAAAAAATGTTCATTTTACACAATATTTAATTAAAGTATTTCTTGTCTGTGAATTCCCTTTCCCAGTATTTTTAGTTTGGAGTTTTTGTCATACAAGAACTTGGAAAAATGCACAGAGAAAAAGGGAAAACATACCCCCCAAAATGAAGGCTTTTAAAGGATTTAGACTGCTTAAAATAATCCATAAAATAAGCTTCTGAACTGAAAGTTGAAAATAAGCTTATACTTCATTCTTCTTGATAACAGCATATTTAAATGCTCATAATCCTTGTATTACACATCAGATTTTTTTTTTTTTTATAAAACCTTTAACACGGACGATGAACTCCAATAGCAACGATTAGGATTCAACTTTTCCTTAAACTATGTATGTGTATCACCATGAATTTCTAATAATTGTCTTTAAACCTGTCAGAATATCTGCTCTTTAAATATGAATACGGTGGGAAGAGGTTTGCATATGATTTTAGTTTAATAAGTTTAACTGCTAAAAACACCAGATGCAAGATACACACCAAGGTTGTTTGTTCAGTGTAATTAATTGTCCTAATGGTTCCATATCACTAAAGTAGTTCTTAAAACTACATATGGAGAGGAAAATTACATTTCAGAAGTGAATGTACAACTAAAGATATGCAAAAAAAAAAAAGCATGCGTTAAATTAGCATAGCGCGTTCGATTGATGAAAACAGTACTAGATTAAAAATGACACTTCTGGTAGGTTACAGCCCAGTTTAGCTTAAATCTATGACATCTACATATATTAAACATAAAAGCTGAATAGGTGTGGTTTAGGTATGTAATAATATTTACTTACATAGCAGATGATAATATATTAATGATATCCTTGTACCCATAGATTCCCTTGTTAAGACAATAACAGTGCTTAGAGAAGAGATCTATTTGCATTATTCCTCTCGGCACTTACTTTTCAAAAAGGTATTTATAATAATTTAATGCATGCATTTTCACAATAATAATAAAAAAAAATCTTTAACAGTATCTGTTCTTTGAACCCAGAAGGGTCGCAAACACAAAACATCATTGTTTCATAATAGCCTAATTTTAAAAAAAAAGGGTAAAAAAAGAAGCCAGCCAGCAGTGACTTAAAATTATTTTATCTCTGCATTTCCAATCAATATGAAGCACCAGAGTCCTGTTTAAAAGTGTGTGCCAATTATTGTAGAGAAGCCTTTTAAAATCTTGCAAGCTTTTTAAAGATTATTCAAAGCACTTGAAATGGGCTTCAATCTAATGCCTCATTTCATTGCATTAAACAGCCTAGTTAATAAAGAATCAATATATTCAAAGGGCAAGGTTATCTTTTGTCTATAAGGGGTGGTGTCATTTTAAACCTTTTATAGTTCAAATGCTGAAAAAGGCCTCATGAAATCCATACTCATCAACTGGGTCAGCTAGAGCGATATAAAGGGCCTAGAAGGATGGCCACCCTCCTTTAAAACAACTATACCTCTTATCTGGCTTACTGTGCGACCACAAATAGTAGGTCAGAAAATGTCAATTTCTCATCAAGACAACAGTCTCGCTGATAATTTTTTCACAGAGAATAATACAATTAAGAGAATGCAGAAAGGCAGCATCAGTGATTTGCAGTTTATTATGTCACCAGCGGGTCTAGCTCTAGCGCCGAGCAGATAATGAGGGTTGTTGATAGCTGAGGTGTCAATATGCCAAAGAACAATTTTTGAATGTAAGCCCTTGTGCTTATTTACCTCTTCAGGCTGATCACAGTGCCTGATAACCACCCATCTGCAGTCTTACACCACATGCTCTATCTCACAATTAATGCAATGAATAAATAGCACAAAAGAGTTTGGGTTTCTTTATACTCTTTGAGACAATCACCCTGCTTTACCCTTCAAGGATTTCTTTTATCTTTGAAAGAGGTGCTTTAAATGAAACCTAAACCTCATCAGAGGAAATCAAAAACCTCAAATCAGATTACAAATTGATTTTTGGTCACTTGTCATTAAGCACTGACTGTACTGCCATGTGCTCCCTACCAGTCTCCTAAGCAACCACGTACTGTTTGACAGCACGAAAACAACTTCAACTTGCAAGCCGTTATTTCAAGGGTACAATTTACTTTATATGCAGTTTCCAATCTAAATTCATCACACCTTCCTAAAGAGTATTAAAGATGCTTTCAGTTCCTTAAGTAATCTGGTCTGACCTTCAGAAATTACGTACTGTTTCTATGTGTTTCTACAACAAACAAATGAATCAACTCAACTGTGATTATTATTAATGGAATAAAGACTTCAGTTACAAAGCCTTGAACAGTACATATCTCTGCAACCAGTCCCCCTAACGTTACTAAGGAAGGATAGGGGTTATTGTTTCATACTGTACCCTGACAAAAACACAAATGTTTACCCTATGTTGCCCCTAAAAGTGTTACTTACAGTTGCTTCCTATGCAATCTGTTTAAATGTCTGTCTTTTTTAAATATAAGTGGGTTTGGTGGACATTTAAACTATACTTTTTTCCATGTAGAAATAGTAAGGGCTGATTCTGACACGCAGTAGGAAGACAGGTGAAAGCATACCTTGTAAACGCCATCACATCCAAGTCCAGGTACTACTTTCAATAATGTAAAAATCTCCTTTTGTTTCTTACACTTGAAAGCATGCAGGTTAGAGATCCTCAGCAAATTTAACATCTACCATGGCTAGTGAGAAAGTAATACATATTATTATTATTATAATAATAATAATAATAATAATAATAATAATAATAATAATAATAATAATAATAATAATAATAATAATAAGTAATGCATTCTGTAACAATTCATAAAACTACATTTTCAACTTGCGAGCACTTCCACCTTCTTCATTTTATCATTTCAAAGGCTTCCTTCTAATGTTGTCCACCATCCAGCTAGTCACTCAATCACAGAGAAAGCCCCTTTATCGTTGAACTCTAATGGCTCAGCTGTACCACATTTTTAATGTGAGCATTAAATATTTATAAATTCTAAGTCAATAATGCCTCATAACCAGAGCCTACAAGCAATTCATACCATGTGGCCAGTGTTCTCTCAAATAAAGTCAGAGGTTAAAGGGTCACACAATCAAAGTGAGATAGTGCTCACACAGTGCATCTGTTGTCATTATTATTAGGACAATTATTTTTGCAGTGGGAGCTATTTTTCAAAGTAAAGCAGGATTATATTGACCTAAACTTTTCTTGTGTTGTAGAGAGCTCTGCTTAGAATACCACTCCATGTATCGGTATATATCATAAGACTCCTCCTTTCAATATTCCACAAACAAACCGTAAATCTCACACATCTATGTACGACCCTAAAGGAAACTGTACATATCAGCAGTATTGTCTGTGCTGTAGATGTATACACTCAGTAGTCATAGGATAGGAGGAGCTTAACCAGTCTGTACAATGGAAAATACTCTTGTTTTCCTTGCCCTGTCCATTGGAATTGCATGGAAAGAAGAAAAGAAAGAAAGAAAACAAGCTCTGCTTTTATGTAATTACACTATGTTACTCCTGGGATCTGAATTTACATTTTGAAATAAGAATCACAGAACTTTTTATAATATATGTCAGAAATTAAAATGTAATTATTTAGCTAACAAATAATTTCCTATTGAATTCATTTTATTTATCAAGAGCCGGAATTTTGTTGTGTCTCTATTGATAGTATTATCAAATTGGCAATGCATTATCGTGTATTATTCTCTTGACATCTTTGCTAACATGTTCATATTGAGAATACCGAGAAAGCTCACAAAACATACAGTTATATATATGAATCATTCTGCTCAGTGTTTCAGTTGGAGCTACTCTAATTAGGAGAGTGAAATGGAGACCAGTAATAATCATGTGGTTTGCTGTAACAGCTTGGACATTATGATTTGCAACATTTATGCTATGGCTAAAGATCAAGTTCAAGCAAGTAAAAAAATAAATAAAACTTAAATCTGGACCTGGTTCAATACTGAATTAATGTTGAGCCAGTCTTTAATTAGAGGAGGTAAGGTTATGGGAAGGGGTGTCCTGACCATTATCAACCTTCTCTTATATTTCAAAAAGAAAACCCTGCTGAGGAGCAAACAATATGAATGCAGAACAGCTTGACACAACCCCCTTCCACTCACCCTGAAACTGCAAATTACTGTAGAGAACTGTCAAATGTATTTATTGTGTGATTTATTTCAAGTATATCATTATGTTACCTGCACACATACCATTACTTCTTTATTGGTTAAACACTACCAGGAAAGGAGAGAAGAAAAGACAACAGATGACGTTAGATAATTAGTTGTTTTTCATTTCATTATTAGCAGTATAGTACAAGTCAAAAAGGTTATCTGTTTGACTTTTTATTATATATATATATATATATACACACACGCAATTAAAATGGCTTTGCTATTTAACAAACAAACAAACAAACAACAGACCATATAAAAACAAAAGTTACAGAACATGTTTGAACTGAGCATTGCCATTGGCCTGACCACCTGGTAATTCTTTGATCCCTCTCAACCACAATGTCTGGTGTGATATTTGTGCATTCTGTTCAAATGTAGTCCTGCAATTTGACAGCATTCCTGTGTAGAAATAATCCAAGTGGGTCAAATCCACAGGGTCTCCAACAACTATCCAACGGCCTGAGAACACAAGTAGGTGTGAAAATTACATTACAGTTCTGTAATAATGTTTTTCTTTTTCCTATGGTACATTGTTTATGAATAACCATATATATATATATATATATATATATATATATATATATATATATATATATATATATATATATATATATATATATATATATATAATGTATTAAAACAATCACATAGTGCAGTCAGCCATAATGTTTGAAAGAATCCAAGTTCCTACATGAAAACACATCTGTTGTAATACTAGGGTGATTACAACTAATTTAAATACATTTATATAACATCCATACAGATATGAAATTCTTTGGCAGGACTCCTCACCATGACACATGACTTTCAGTGGTAATCTAGCGATGATGTTGTCTTTGAATTTTCATTGACTGCACCCTCAGCACTGTTGATGTATGCCAATCTGTTTGTTTCAGCAGCCCCCCGCTGACTCACGCAAGGGAAAATCCCACACAATTTGTTTCGCCAAGTGCAGCTTGAGACTCAATGCCTACTTGCTCTTTCCAAATGACTCTAAGTTTTGCCCTAAAGACATTTCTCAGTATGCAATGTAACAAAGAGCATGCAGTCAATGAAGTGGTTATGGGTTATTATCAACATTACCAAGATGATTCAATTATGTCCACCCACAAACAAAAGAAAGAGCCGGCACATGTTCTAATATGACCTTCCAAGTGGAATATTTGCAATCACGGCACACAAATGTCTGGTACGTGTATTACTGTGTGCATGTTGCTGTTTGCCCTGCCTGTAATATTCAAGGACACACAACCCTTTCTAAATTGCACTAGTGCCTATTCCATTTATGGAAAGGGTAAAGATGTTACTGATCTGCCTTCTGGTATCATTCAGGTGAAAGCATTTGTAGAACTGATAGCGTACACAAAAGACCGTTTAGACAATAAAAACAGTCAATGAAAAGCTCCCATTGATACAGACACAATAGTTTTGTATAGAGGGAATTAGGCAAGGTAAAATAAAGGATGCTTTCATGCAAGCCTCTATAACATTGAATTCTACCCAAGCAGGTTTTCCACAACACTGTTTTCCAGGCTGAATAAAAACTTGCTGCACAAAACATCCTCATATCATTATGTTAAAGGCTTGTATGGGTCCAAACATGAATACAGCTTCCTATGGACCCCTTGGCCAGCGTGAATTGCTGTTATAAGAACATCATTGATTATATGAATCGATTAAACCAATCATTCTGCAAACCAGTTAGACTAATAATTAATAGTAATTGATTAATTACCACGTACATGTTTTTACCAACAATGTATCCAATGCATGCATGTTCATTTACAATTGAAAAGGTAATTTTCTTTTGTTTGCATAACCCAATTTTGCTTGTTAATGATTTTGATTAATTGTGTGTCACATCTATGATGTACACTGCTTTTTTTCTTTTCTTTGTTTTTACAAATGTGCTTCAGCCAAGATCTTGAAAAAGTCAAGTGTTGATTGCAAGCGGTCCAATATTTACATAATCATTTTCTAATAATCAATGTTAATTCACCAATTCACATTTTAAAATACCAGCTACCAATCCACAATGATTACTTTTCTAAAGCAAGAATTGTCCCACATTATATTCTCATATACTGTCTGTTTCAAAGTGTGATTGCTGATAAGGAAAACTATTTTATTCGCCAGGCATAAAAACATACATAATTCTTGCAATGAGTATAAGCTGTTACATGCACAATATGTTTAAATCGTCTACAACATGTTTTAAACTACAGTATATGAGGTGTATAGTGTCAGTGAAAACAAGTTTAACAGTCTTGAATAAGCTGATAAATCCAGTTACCATGAATTGCCCCTAGAAATCCATTTGGTGCTAAGGCCATTAAGAGAAGTTGGAGTACATATATGTGTTTTATTTAGTGAATCTGCAGAAGATAAGTCATATTACTGATAACCAGGGAGCTTAAAGAGCAGAATACAATCTTGAAATACTAAGCTGAATATAAATGGCAGAGTGACAATGAATTGTGATCTGGAGATTACACTTTAAGTCTCAGTACAACCGTATACATAGTGTACTTGCTTTTGTACATTTCAGCAGCAAGGGTTTAAACCTATTACCTCTTATTAATACTTGCAAGACCCTTTTAATTATGGTTCCTGGACGATTCTGGTAGTGGACTGTTAACTAAACCCTTACAAGAGCTTGTTATTTTAGCAAACTTTTCTGTGTTTACAAAGATGGATCTATGGCAATGGTGATTAATTAGTAATGTAATCCTTCCTCCCTTTAAAAAACGCTGGCAACAAAAAGTTGGTAATACAATCTGCTTGTAGGTACTTAAGCAACGAACTGTCAGCAACCAATGTGGCAGCTTTGTAGATCAGTCAGGTGGTGCCATTGTGGACTGTTCCTTACATTCTAAAAAATAACCAATTTGTGCATATACTGGAAGACATCAAACATGCCCTTGAATTTTAACAATATGCTGCATGGAAAAACAACAGAAAACATTACCTAATCATCTATAGGTCTTGTCCATTGAGCCAGCTAGAGAAATTAAGCATGATGTAACAAGGAGCATACAATATGGTGGTCAAAATAAACTATTCAAGCACACCCTATTATAAACATTTTAATTTTATTTTGTTTTGAGTTTGTTGCTTACATTTTCTTTGCTATAACAGGAACACTCTGACAGGTCAGACCATAATTAAGTCACCTAAAGATATATTCACTTTTCACACTGTTTAGGAATATAATTTAGCATACTGTAATAACGGTAAAGAAACACTGTTTCTCTATCGCCTGTTTTTGTTTGCTGTACATTTAATACCATATGAAATCATACATTCAACAGTTGATTTGTCTCATCTTTAAAAATAGCATCTTTTTTGTCTGTTGTCTCCAGCAGATCACATACTTTGTCCTGGTGTTTGCCAGGTTTGAGTCCCATACAGAAAGAGATGCTACAGTGACATTTCCCTCTCAATTGCATGCAGGCCGTTCACTGCCAATATAAAACAGGAACTATACTCGTTCAAGATTCATTGTACTGAGGTCAGCTGGAACGTATTGTCCCTGCTGCTATAAAGAAGACTAAACTGACATTTGTAAGACATACCTTTAAATAATCCAGCAGACAACGTAGACCAAAGTATTCATAGAATGTGGAACAGAAAGGAAACAAAGACATCAGCAGGCGTGCCCTAGACAACAAATTTAATACATCTTGGCATGGTGCTAATGGTGTATCAGTGTTCAAGACAGGTCCTTTACAATGGTTATTAATCTGTTCAACAATCTGTGAGACACTTGTTTAAAATAAGATGCTGAGGTATGTCAAACAAAATATGTATGTTGTATATATGTATACACACACACACACACACACAATAATAATAATAAATAGGGTATTCAGTACTGAAGCATTAGTAATTGCCTAAGGTAACATTATTGAGGCATACTCAACAACCACATCTGGGCTAGCTGTTACTATTTGTTAATAAACTATTCATTACAACTGTGATGATTCTTCAACATGAGTCATTAATTAATTGCTGACTAGACTTACTGTGTTGTTTTCTGGGCTTCGGGCTTTTTTCAACAAAATGCTAATGTCATTTTAAATGCTGTGAATATACTGTGAAAAGGTGTATTTGACTTAATAAAATAGAAATATTATTTTGCTATTGAATAATATTGGACAAAACATAAGTGTGTAAGTTGATCTTTGTCTTTAAATTTTACATCCAGAATATATGCTGTTTAAACTATAACAATAAATCAAGTAATTCATGGGATGCTCCTGTCTTGTTCATTACCTTGTCAATTGAAATCAATTGATTCAATCTATCGATCTTATAACCTAACTACCTATCTAGCTACCCAATTACCAACCTGGATAATGGCCTCGTTAGTGTACCTAGCAAATCGAAATTTTAAAAAAGAAACAGCTTCAGATACCACAATGACATTTTTAATCTTCAACGTGACGTACATGAATTATGTATGAAGTATGCATAAATTGCAATTCTTTATGATTCTAAGTTGATAATAAGGTCAGATGATTATTTTTCCCTACACTTTCAATCAAGGTCAGTTTTGCAAATAATGTTATGCAGGTAACGATGAACTTGAAGAGTCATTATCTTTAGATTAGGTTTAAAGGTTATATCCTTTCTTATTGCAAATCATGCCAACCAAAATAAAAAGTATAACTCAATTCAATCAACCATGCTGATGTATTTGTTTTGGGAGAAATTACTACCACTTCCTTCAAATGTGTTTTATCACCTTGTTTCTCTGTTATTTCTGGAATTACTGCATAAAGTAGAGAGGAGCAAGGAGAAATACTAAATCTGGTCCAAGGGTTACTCCTATGGAACACTGGTGTTATAACACATATTTGCCAATGACTTCTTAATACATATAATGCATTTCCTTCTTTACCTCTCCTTTTCTCTTTACCCAAGCATGCAGCCCTTACAACTGGGCACATCCCCACGATATATAATGCATTTGGTACTCAGGCACATGTTTTGTTAGATCCATAAAGAAATGATATGCCTGACTGAGATGCAACATATTGTCTCTAAGTGTGATCTGTCCCCATGCCAGCACTGGCAGCCCCTTTCTAACTCAGGTTTACAATTGCTAACATTGTACAATCATACCTTTTATATATTGATACATTACACAAGAGTTTCCTAAGCTGTTATCTTCAAGAAAATCTCACTTGGGATAGACCCGTTTAAAATGTTTAGCTTATACAGGTAGTTTGCATGCCCTAGGTGTTTGATTGTTTGCAAATGCAGGATGTGGCTTCACAGTGAAAAGCTATAGCACAGAAACACTGCAGACAGCTGTATTTTTCCCACTGGAACCATGCAGAGGCGACAGCTACCTATAACATAGTAAACTCTTTGTGAAGCACACATTGACTCATCAACAATAATGTTCCACATGGAAACAGCATTATTTTTTTTTGCAGTACAGTGCAGCAAATGTTACATTTTAGGTTATTCACCTCTGTCTTCATTTCACAAGAGATACATAAATAAAACCATTATGACTTTAAATAATTGCCGTATTAACAATTATGATTTTCATGTGTGTTTTCAAACTGCACTAGTAGACAGGCAAAGTTAACAGTCCCCTTCAAAAGTATGTTTAAAAAAACTGTACCAGGCATTGCAGACCGTGTTATATCTTAAATGTGTAAAACAGATTGATTTATTGCCTCCCTGCACTTTTTTTTTTTTTTTTGGAGAAATAAATGCCTTTTAAAAAACATATGATATGCAAATGCCAGTTAGGCAACCTTGCCATTTCAATTCAAATGAATACTAATGTCTGGTTAATAAAACCAAGGTTGCATTTCCATAACCTTTGTAGCTTGCAACTAACTACTTTGCATTCCTCTGCACAAAGTGTTTCAGAAACTCTGCACAGCAGTAGAAGTTGAATGAATTTTTGACCCATTATTAAATAACTGAAGCACTTTCCAAGTTTCAGAGACTGCCAAGCTTCCCCCACCTAATATTTCCACATTAATTGTGTCACTTGAGAAATTTACTTGCCTCAGAATATGGCATGAATCTTGCGCTTATTGCAGTATCATTAGCAGCAACATTTAAGCAACATCTGTGTGCTATAGAACTAATTGAAGGAGCAGAAGTGGCAGCTGTAAATCCACAGGAAGATGGCAGTTTGCACCCAGCACTGCTGAGTTAGCTAGTAACTGTCAGCCTGTTCTTGCAATCTGCTCTGAGGACTACAGTACAGGCACACAATGTCCAAAAAATACAAAGAGGGGGCTAATGATCCTATTAACCACTTTGCTATACCAATTTGTCTGTTTTTCAGTTTCCTCTGTTAAATTTCGTTATATTTTAAACACGGAAGTTCAAGGCCTCAAAATGAGAAATGGTCAAGCTTGCCAACTTGAAAAAAAAAAGTATAAATGAATACACCATATACTGCATAAAATGGTTGGTCATGAAGAAAAATAGAAAATACCTCCCATAACACTGTCATAGGCCACACAAGCACTTGCTAAATGTTACAAATCTGAAAGGTGTTTAAATGTAATTCCATTTTTTGTCTAACTGTTATGTATATATATACGCCTAACCCATGCAGCAGAAGGGGCACGTGCCTCCTCACTTTGAATATGGGGGGTCAAACTATATATTTTGCCCCTCCACTTTTTTTCGTTCATTATTTATGTATTATACTTAGGGCGTCTGATTTTCGGGTGAATGCATTTTTAAATATATTTTATTATATATAATCAAGAAAGAATAAATATTTGGGTAGAAATCAGGTTTTATTTAGAAAGAAATACACAAATGCTTAAGCACAAAGTGTTGACAACAAAGTTGTCGTAAACAGTTTAAATCCCCAATGTATGTATATTTCCACACATTGAGGTATGCAAACTTTTGACGACATCTATCTGTCTCCCCCCCTCTCTCTCTTTCTCTCTGACACACACACACACATACTGTATATGGAGGCATTTCTCCGTTCCAATCAAGTTTTATTTTGTAGTGGAGTTGCAAGTAGAATTGCACACAGAACATACGGGAAAACTAAACAATGTTACTCCATGCTGTTTACAAAGAGAAACGATCGACTGTTACATCTAAATGCTCTTGGCTTAAACACACAGTCATAAAACAAATAACTGGGAAGAAAAGTGTGCAAAAAAATTAAAAACCATAAAGCTATATTGTTGTATAGAGCATCAATTTGTATGTATTTATTTATTTTGGTGCCTAAAGATGTGGTAAGTGGGAGTGCCGTCGGTGTGGCCGACACAACTGTACTTTTGTTAACGTATGAGCAGGTATGGCTGATCTGCACTGCCTGTAATATTGCCATGAATCGGTTGTGTGAGGGCTGGCATTTAGTGTTTCAACCAATTAGCACTAAGCACTGCAATGTGAGGGCGGGTGCTCATTGTTTCAACCTAACAGCACCAAGCATTTTTCTGCTATAGGGAGCATTTACTTTCCGAAAGTCTCGTAGCTGCTGGTTTCGCTGAGATAATTGAACTCAGCAATGTCTGATGACAAAACGTGAAAAACATCTTCTAGCATCCAGCACTACATTTAAAACAAAGTTATGTTATTGTTTGTGTTTGTTTAGCACTTCCCTTTAATAAGCTGCATGTTGGAATTCTAGGTACTGTACAGCATTGTGCAGATATACCACTGGAACTGGTTCTGCCATTCAGTAAATATTCTATATTTTATGCTGAAACACCTGTCCAATTCTGTGGGTTTATTATTACAAAAACAGTAACTTGAAAAAGATTGAACAGTAAAAATAAGGTTTACCAGAGCTTCTTAGCAAAAAAAAAAAGTCACCTTGCTTCGCTCGCCATTTCTTCTTTAACTTTGCCCCCCTCTATTAAACAAAGTTAGGCACCCCTGTATACATATATAGTATAAGAATTGGGAGACAGGGTTGGGAACCATTTGCCTCATCATGCCCTAAACAGTTCACTTCCTTCAGCTCTTCATGGGTTTCACCATGCCAGTCAATTGTGCTGTAAACGAATCTGGCCCTTCTCAATGAATTAACAAATTTGTACTGTGTTTATTTTTCAGTGTTAATTCCAGGACACTAGCATTTTCACATGTTGACAATATTAAATTTTTAAAACATCCCCAATCAATGCCAACACACATTATATATATACAAAACAAACTTCAAAGGACAATGTATATGATATTTTAAAGGGTCTGTCTTAATGATCCAAACAATCTTTTTTTTCTTTCTTTTTTGTAATTCTGGAGAAGCACACTTCTTTATTTAAAGATTTTTGTTTTTATGTTTTTTTTACAATAAAATGTTAAGAGGTATTGCTGTGTTACACTGTGGTCTTGCCAGAAAACCATCAAGACCCCCTTAAATCTGTGGCCACTAAAATCCATTCTACTGTCATTGAGGCTATGTATTGATGATGAGAACGGGCCAGTTCCTTCACATTATCTCTCTGGCAGAGCAGAAGCCCTGCTCCTGTAAGTCGTGTGTGTGTCGGAATGTAAGGTTGGCAGGGATAGGGTTAAATCTATCCCTGCCAGCTATCACAGGTGTGGCCATTCCCCAGTTAGGTACTGTAATTGATGCTAATTGAGGAGTGACCACATGTATATAAGGAGTTTGTTGGAGGGAGTTTGTCAGTTTTGATCTGTTCGGTGATAGCCGTTCAGTGAAGACGAATGCCCAGGGTAACTGCAGTTTTTGTGTACGTTTGTGTATTTTGTTTAAACCTTTTGTTTTGGCCTTGGTGCATTTTTCTTTGTTCCTGTGTTTGTTTTGTTGATAAATGTGTGCAACAGCGCTAAACTGCAGCTTCCTGACTCCGAGTCTCTAATTTCTGCTGGTAACAGCCTGGGCCGTGACGCTACCCTGTCACAATCTTATTCAGAATTATTTAACTGGTAGCTAGAGTCACCCCAAGCACTAGGAAAACAAATACAAGAATCCCTTTTTAAATACATAATAATTAGTGTATTTGTCAACTACCCAACTTCATTAGAGGACTGGCACGTCTCTCCCGTTACCTCGTAGCCCTGGATGTCTGTTTTTGCCAAACCTAGTAGACAGAGCTGATAAGAAAGGATGTTCTAGTTCTGCTGCATTACACACTTTGGGTGGCACGGATCCTTAAAGTATTGAAAATCAATAGTCACATGACAGTCACTGGGTCAAGGGTCACTTAATTAAGCTTCTTAAGCACTACCACTCCAGTATCTTTGCCTTTCCTGAGATACTCTGTATATTTTTCATCTGATAAAAGGCCATACTCTGTACACTGCAAATAAAAATAATGGCGAATATCAGGCAAAAAAAAAAATATATATATATATATATATATATATATATATATATATATATATATATATATATATATATATATATATAATTCAAATTTGATTTATAATCAAATTGTTAAAAACTGTGCCTATTAAATGCAGACATCTCAAATAGATGGGTTCAACCGACACGTTTATGCAACATGCTGTGTTTTTTTCCACTTTAATTAAATAAATTGAAAATATAATTGCACTTGTATAAATTTAACCCCCAGCATATTACATCTGTTCATGATTTCCCTACCTAGACTTCTATTACACTGTCCTCAGAAGATCTCTAACAACACATGAAATTCAAAGCACATTTTAAAACAGACATAAGAGGTGTGCTTATTGTATATTCACAACAAATATTGTTGTCTGGCCTGCATAAATATTTTTTTCAAGTAAACACAATTTAATTTACATATATATATATATATATATATATATATATATATATATATATATATATATATATATATATATATATATATTTTTTCTTATATATAGTATATCCTAAATATAATTCAGAGACAAATAACACTGCAATCCAATGCATCTGCTTTTGAAAATACAGACTGAATTATGTTTGTGGAACAGGGTTGTACTGTATAAGCAGATTAGAAGCTTCTAATATGCTTTTCTGTAACACACATTCTCTGGAGCATCCTATCAACGATTGAGAAGGTGTATTGAGGCTTGGCTATACAGAGCTTAACTTGTTTAATGCTGTCACATACAATACCGCTTCATTAGCCTCGACGAGTCGAGGCAACACCTTGAATTACATCTTATTGAATCCTGTTACATGCAAAAT
Organism: Acipenser oxyrinchus oxyrinchus; assembly: GCA_030684275.1. NCBI lineage: Eukaryota > Metazoa > Chordata > Actinopteri > Acipenseriformes > Acipenseridae > Acipenser > Acipenser oxyrinchus. The sequence goes on along the minus strand of CM060257.1, from coordinate 48,216,924 downwards.
TGAAATCCGCATATTCATTTTTGCTTTTTAATCTGGGCCCATTTATTGAAAAATCATGTTTTTATTTTATTTTATTTATTTTTTATAGACATGAAAACACAAAAGCTCATGAAACAACCAATTAAAAATCAAGCCATTGCATAAAATAACATGAAGCTAATTTAGTTTTTTGCAAAGTGCAGGAAGTAAAGTAGGTTTATCACAATCATGAGACATCATCACATTGTCGTTGGTGCATTATAAACGGCCTGGAGATTCAATGAGTTGCCTTTTAGAATTAGTATTTGTTCACAGGAATTGCCACCTGGCTTTGATAACTAAAGCCAAACCTGGAAAGTCAAAACACCTTGGTTATTAAACTTGAATGATTTAATAAATCTAGATATTCCCCTACGCAATGCCAAACCACCTTGATATTGTATGTAATAATACAACCATAACTTTGACACTCAGTCATATAATTCAATGTAATATATAATATAATACACTATATTGTCTATATTTGTCACTTTCAGCAGCTCCGTTTCTCTGGAGCCGACCAACCAGCAAATCAGTAAAAAAAAAAAAAATCTATCTCTCTCTCTCTCTCTCTCTCTCTCTCTCTCTCTCTCTATATATATATATATATATATAATAGAAAATTACTTTTTACAATTCAAATCAGATACTTCCTGCCATACATGTTATTTGTACCTCATAATCCTGTTGTGGGCAAATATGATGCTACATACAGCATCTTGCATCTAGTGCATTATCAATTTACAAACCAGTCATAAATATATCTGCCAATTGTTGATGATTATTAAAAAAATGCTAATAAATATTCAAGTGATAAAGATCTAGCAACCAGTATACAAGGTATTAAATAAACAGCACTGTACATAAAACTGTTGCTTTAGTTTGTTTCAAGAATTTGAGTAACATGGATAACGTCCCTTTCAACAAGTTTTAGTTGAGTTACTAATTTTTAAACTTAATTTCACATTTACAATTTGCTGTTGCTCTGACAAGAACTAAAAGAAAACCAAGGTACAATTCATGGTTTTATTCATATACTTTTATTTACAAAAGTTAAGTTTGTACAACAGGGGGAAGCTGACTACAAATACACACAGTACTAAGTCCATCTTAACAATTGTCTGTATGTTGAGTTTTTGCTCAGGCTTTTTTTCAATGAACATGAATTAATGAGTGACTTTTAATGACTGTCAACAGCATCCTTTCATCAATCAAATCCAGTCTCAGTTCTCTATGCAACTTCAATTTTCAGCAGTCCTTATTTTCTTATCCTCACTCCCACCATCATGTATAGATCTTTGTCTGGGTAGACCTGAGGGTGATGGAGCCCAGACATTCCCCATCTGTCTGCAGCTGGTGCCACTTGGTCCAGAAGACTTTGGACTAGTGCCCTCAGTCACTTAAAGACATATTAGTACATGCAGTTTCTCCAATCTCTGGCCTCAGCTTAAGTAACCAGTCTTTAACTGCCACCAACACATAACTTCACACAGACCAGAAGGTGTTCTGGATCAAAATTAATTCATTGAAAGGAGAGAGAAAAACCAAGGCTAGAATAAGAGACATTTATGTGATCAAATAATGAAAAGCTAAAGATGCAGTTCTAAAAAGATGCATCCCATATTCCTTCATAGAGTCAGACAATAAAACACTAAAAGCCAACAGCACATGTATTTTTTGTACGTGTTTTGTGGCTTGCAACCCTAAACATTAATTGCGTCAGCAATTTCAGAAGCACACAGCTTTTACGCTTAATGCAAAAACCATGCAAAGAATATGTGTAGATAGACTATTCCTAATTGAATCCCGGTACATAAGATATGTTTCTTCGTCTCTGTCAAAAGCCTACCCTGCTTGTATTGACAAGATGTTATTGGGGGATGAACATTGTCTGAGGCTTGGGACCATCAAAATGTGTGGACTTCACTAATGGTGATTATAAGTGGACATAAAACACAAGCATTCCTGGAATTCTTGAATGCAGTTTTAGTTTCTGTTTAATTTCCAATAAATAGGAGAGCTAATATATATTAAAAACTGAAGTCAACATAAAAATATGAAGGGCATCTGGAATCCAAAAACACAAGGCATATGGGGAGCAGAGCAGCCGATAGTCAGTCCACTATAAAACACTTGAACGAGTTCTTAAGTTCTTCAATTCTAGCCTCTGCCAGTAGGGTCTGCTAAAGGGTGCATTGTATACAGTGCCACCTACAGAATGCTGGTGGCATTACAGAAAATAAAATAAAAAAATCACAAATCTTGTATGAAGTCTTCAAAATCAAGAGGTGTGGTGATTTTTATTTTTGGTAATCACACAAATGTGAATCTTTGTTAACCAATAACATCTGTTATTGTATAAAAAATAATAAACTCCATTATTTTGACCAGCTTGGTGTCACCATTCTATTGCAGTCGTTTTCACAAAATGCTTTATAACTGCATCCCCCGTTTATCAAAATGTCTAGACGTTTAGAACATTTGGTAAAGGTCAACACATTTTGTCATAGGTTGGATAAGGCTATTTACATACAACATTAAATATTTTATAGAACCATATCACAAATAATTACAATGTAAATAAACCGTTTGAGGAATATGAAAATGTGATCTGTACTCAGTAGAATACATTTATTTAGTTATATCACAATATATCCGTAACTTCTATGCCTCTGTGGAAAGAATACGTTGCAGAAATGATCTGAGTAACAAACTATGTCCACAGTCTGCCAATACAGACGAGAGAAAACCAGAGGGATGCAGAATTTGAGCTCTAAGTTCTGCTGGAGCTTTGCTCTTTGTGAGACCCAAATCTGGTAGTTTTACAACAATCTTGCAGGAATTATAGTTGCTGTAAATCTTGTCTCGCTTTTCACAGTTTGTCAATACAATCCTTATAGGATTTTTACACCCCTTTTAAATTTCAATTGACCAATTCTTTCTAAAATCCCCCGTGAATCACAACAGAACTCTAAACATAAGCCTGAGCATGGAAATTGGTCTCTTTCTCAAGGCATGTTCCCAATATTATTTGGATTGTGTGCTTGCAGTATAACAAAGCATTTACAAACGAACTGTAAAAGTACAATGAAAAGCACATACACCCTTAATGTGATAAATATTTGGGGATCAAAATAATATTTTTGGAAATTGCAGAATATTTCAAGTTCTGAAAATAAGTAACCTTTATTGAATTGCTGGATTGATTGCCAAAGGTTCAGTACTATTTAAAAGCCATATCAGCAGCCAGTAGTTTAAAATAAATAATTCACACCTTTGTATGGGGTCCACAACAGCTATAACTTGAAAAAAACATTTTAAATGAAAAAAAAAAAAAAAAAAAAAAAATTCATAGATGTGGATTTTGCTGTATTTTCAAAGTAACTACATCTATAATCAGAAATATATTATTTATTACCGGGACATGACCAGTTATATTTTATTCAGCAGAAGAAAAAAAAAAAAGAATTCATGGAGGTTGCTAGAGCCATAAGAAACACACCTGCCCTCTTTCAATTCAGATTTTAAGAGAAACAGTCTAATTACCATCATATGAGTAAGGATATCTTTGTGTAAAAAAAAATTTTTTTAAAAACTGCGGACACTTCTATTACAGAAAAAAGCATAGTAAACGTTGACTCACAAATACTTTTGAAGCACAGACAAAAAAAAAAAAAAAACAGCCTTTTCAGCAATTTTATTTTTCTTATTTCAACATCCAGTTATTTCCATGGTCAAGGGCATCCATTTCATTATAAAGGTAGTCCCGCCAAAATAAATATTATTTTTGAATCTTTCATTATCTTGCTCTCTGGAAATGGGCTAAAACAGCATGTGTTGGTATTAGATGCTGCACAGCCAGCTGTCGTGCCTGGCTGCACAGTGTCTCAATGTCAGCAGTTCAAAGCGAGCGAGGCTGAAGGGGAGAAATCTGATAGGTCAGTGAAACCCACTTTGGTGCCTAAAAGACATGGCTATCTTTGTAAATCATATTCTTTTAGTATTTTGGGCATAACACTTTATCTGGTTTTACATGGCAAAGGCGTATACCCTGTGGAGGGAGGTGGGGGAAGAGTGCTCCATGGTAGCTGTACTGGTAATAGTGGTTTATGAAGGGCTAAAATCAGGGTTTGACTAAGCAATTACGTTCAGATGAACTCTTGCAGGCAAGTGATCCCAAAAGCTTTGATTGCAATTTCTTTTCTTTTTTTCTGTGTTTGACTTAAAAGTTTCAGAATAGAAAGGCGATCTTCCTCAGGGTTTCCTATTATTGGTGCCTTTGAGAAGGGGAGTTAATCTGTGTCTGTGATGATTTATGAAGCCAGTCTCCATGTCATTGAGTTTAATGACACATAATGCAAGGAAGCAAACTGCCTGACTTGAGCATATATGTGGGTGATTGTGTGCTTTGGATGAAAGGCATCACAAAGCATGGTAACCCATGTAGCATCCCAGTAGCATCCTAATAGTGTAATTAGTAAATCAGCCCAATAACAACTAATTGCTTACAGATTTAAAATATATATATATATTATATATATATATATATATATATATATATATATATATATATATATATATATATATATATATATATATATATATAATATACAAAAAAAATAAGAACCTAGTTTAATTAACTATAAACTGTAATTTTGATTTGCTATTGTTTAAGAATACAGGTCAACCAGGCAAATGTAGTTTTCAGAGAAAGCATACTACTGTATGTATTTACTTCTATATTTTGTTAAGAACCCACAAGCTATTCAACTTCCCCGCAACTGAGCAACTATTAAGTATTTCATCATCGAGGTTCATCTTGTCAGAAAATGTAAAGCACTAAAGCATCACACAATGAAATCAGCAATAACGCTGGACAGGGGATGCTGGCAGTGCTGTGTGGATTCGCCTCTCTTTTTAAATAGAACCCCTAGAGGTTCTTGTGTCACAGCACCCTTCATTAGTGCTCACTCCAGTCTGCAGCGTGGGCATCATTAGCATTCCCAGAAATCAGTGGGTGAAGGAGAGCCATTCTTCATCTACCTGTCTGGCTGCAGCAACTTACTCTATCTACAATAGGAAGTGGGTCTGTGTAAACCAGGGAACACATCAAAAGACAGGCTACCTTTAAACACACACATCACATCACATCTATACAAATTCATACAAAGCTAGACATACTTTTGCTATTTAATATAGAAATGAATGCTTGTAATTCCATTAAACTGTACTGCCCTCTATTGGAAAAGATACAACACACAAATACTGAAACTGTTGGCCAGAAATGGGATTATACTCAGTAAATGCAAATTTAAAAAGAGCCTTGACATATACACAGCATTCTCAATATTTTATATTAATTGCATGTGATACAATAAAAAAAATACAAACGTGTTTGATTGAATTTTTTTAATTTTTTTAATTCTGATTTACAATAAACACATGTTTAACTCTAACATGTTTTATGTTTAATGCATTTGAGTATAACGATTCAAGTTACTAAAAAATGAAAATCTTTTTCTTCAAGCAAGGATAGCATAACCCAAAATAAAAAAAAAAAATGTCAGTGAAGAATACAAGATATAAATAATTTAGTACACGCAGAATCGTTCTTTATACAAATAATTCCACTGAAACATGACATTCTTTTTTACATTTCACGTTGGGGGAAAAAAATTAAAAAAATCTCTGCATTTGAAAGATAAAAAAAAAAAAAAATAAACAAAATAAATCTCAGCGCAGTCATTTTAAATAAGGATCTTTGTAACTGGATCCATTAGCACATGTTCATGCATGTAAAACAACATTTCATCAGTTGGAACTTCAAAGAACATGGTAGAACCTTGGGCATAGTTTTGGTTGAGGTACAGCTTTACAATCTGGGCAAATAAAAATGCAAGAAAGGAATCAAAAGGGGGTGGGGGTTGCGAAGCTTTTCAATTTCATTTTGCTCCCAGTAACGTGCAAAGCCCCAGATTGCCGGCTGTCCTCTCTGCAAACCAGATGCTTCCTTAAAGGGGTAGTTGTGTTTAATATTTGCCATGCCCCTCCTCTCTCTCTCTCTATCTCTCTCTCTCTCTCTACCCCCTCCCTCCCTTATCCTTGCCTTCATGGGCATTAAAAATAGAACAAAACAGGGCTGGAGACAGGAACAAAATGCACACAACAGGCTCAGTCTGCTGCACTCATACTGCTGTAAAATGTAAAAACAAGAAAGGGCATATAAGCTCTGTCCCTCAGGATATAGCTGGCTTTTTTAATATAGTAGTGCCACCACATATTTCACTTCCGATGTTGTATTATGTTTTTATGTCACTCAAATATTTACAGGTTTCCTGAATGCTGAAGCATGTTCAGAAACTTGTTATATTTCAAGTATGTTTAGTAATATGTTCAACTGAGTTACAGCTGTGAGGGTGAACTGCATAAAGATGCTTTGTTTTTTTTTCCATGTGAGAGCTTCTCGTGTGTCAGGAGCCATTGTTTCAGATGATTCCCTTTCCCTCCCATATAGTTACCAATGTTTCCATTATTAGAGATCACTCTGTGGCAAGGAACGAGAAGAGGCACCTAAAACAACCAAAATATAAGAGATAAAAAAGCAATTTCACTGATTAATGGTAAGTATGTCAATTATTTTTTTCAAATGGTTATTACAATTTTGTTCATGGAATACAAGAAAGAAACATTTTTTGTCTTTCTTACAGCATTTTATTCTTATAAGTTGAGATTTTTTGATACGAGAACAGTTTTTTATATTACATTTGTAACAAATGGTAAATATTAAGAAAAGGAATTGTAAAATACTTCCTAGATTAGCTGTTTTGACTTTACTGAGGTAATAGTACAGAAGGTAATAATACTCTTTATTTTGGGTTAATGAAATAATAATAATGAAAAAAAGATCACCAGACAGGCTGCAGAATTAATAGAGGTTAAGTTAATGCATTAAAAGGCCAATGCAAAATAGAGCATTGAATTAAATATAATATAACACTGGTAATAAAATATTAAGGTAAAATAATCTCTGAGAAACAGTAGACTGAAAACCAGCGATACAGCAACAAAAAATGGGGGTGGCGACACTATTTGTCATCTTAATACTGACAAATTGACTTTTTATTTGTGAAATGTGAATAAAACAAAGTTTCAGATTGTGAATGTAAATATTTAGCTGTGATACATAATTCTATGGATAAATACATTACGTTACACCGAGTCTCTGTGGTTGTTCAGCGGTAGTGTATACAGTATATCACACCTCCAGAGTCAGACTGACACATTATTATTGCACTTCCACAATTTATGTCTATCTATGAATCAGTCTGGTTCAGGGGGTGTGCATTGTATATTTCTGGAAAAAAAATAATATGCAATTAACAGCAGCCATTTATACATCATGTACTATACATTTACACATTTAGAAAAAGAAAAAAACTACTTTTGTCTATTTTGTATTTTAATGATCGCCAATTTTTAGTCAATGCATGTTGGAATATATTTTAATGTTTTGCTGTCATTTTCTATGCTGCTGAAAACATCAACATTCATAACAATGCTGCAGCTATAGTAAAACTAAAGTAGCCTTTTCTTTAAAGCTGTTAAAAGCTGTTAACAGCTTAAAAGCTGTTAAGATGATATAACAACAGTAATAATAATAATAATAATAATAATAATAATAATAATAATAATAATAATCATTTAAGGAAGAAGGTTTTTGTATCCTAGCAGAACATATTAAAAGGAATGCGGGCCAGGTGTTGCAACAACAGCTTACACGATATAAAATTCTCTTTTTATAATCAAGAAGTTGGCTGCATAACAGCTGCATTGAAACACACATGCTGTGAAATCGAATTCATCCAATACACAAATCCATCATTTACACAGCCCTATTTCAAATGCTATAAAACTTCCAAAACCATAGATTTGTCTCCGACAAACATAACATGAAGGAGCATTTCAATCAATAACGGAATCCCTTAGATTCTGGTACTAGCTGAATATTTTCTCCAATTTTGCATTTTGTTCTTCTAGAGGCCCACAAGGGAAAGAGGTTGTTTTCACTTGCGGCCTCATCAATACCTAAATCCTGGTGAACGAGTGACACTGAGAAGCTGTAATCAATAACTCCTGTCGTTTTTCTTCTGGTCAAATGGTTCAGCACAACTGACAGGCCTTACACTTAGAACATGATGCTAAATCTTTATCAACAGCCATCTAGATGACTGGCAATACAAGACTCAGACGGTCATTAATGCTCACGGCAATCTGTGAATAAACACCTGATAACGTGTTTGTTTAAAAAAAAAAAAAAAAAAGGTGGAAAACTCTCTGTACAATGTATTGATTGTCTTTGAACTGCATTTAGTAAATCCTGTCTGTGGACAGAACAGAGCAGTGTTTAACTGTGGTGTCAAGACTGCTAAGTGGTTTAGGTTTGATGCAATGAAAAACTGACCATCCTGTATAACAGATAAACTACTTTGACAACTTCACCAAACTTGTCAAAAACTTAATTCCATGAGAAAGAATCACATGCATCATGAATGTGTACAACAGGCACATTTACATAATATTTTCCTGAATGCAAGTAATAATAAAAGTTTTCTTCCTGAAACTTATTACAGGGCTTTTCAAAACATATTAACGTCTGTTTGTCAAAAATTGTAATACTGGAGGTGGAACCAGATAAGTAATTCCAGGCTTCAT
>CM060257.1:48070694-48200694 GCA_030684275.1 Acipenser oxyrinchus oxyrinchus | reverse complement strand
CTGGCAAATCATTTATATTCACCCCAACTCGGTCCTCTTCAGACTTCAGATTCAAATTGGACCAAAACCAAGTCGAGTTACTATGGAATGTATCCTTATTTCAAATTAATACAGTACTAAAGGATCTATTATGCACATAACAGACTGGCTGCTGATCTTATCATTTATTAGGAGTGTACTGTATTGATAACAAACAAAAACAACACCAGCGGAGGAGGAGTCAGGGTGGAAGGAGTTTTGAAAGCAGCAAGGTTTTGAAGAAGAAAAAAAAAGAGCCAACGATACCATTAATACCAATTAAGCATACTAAGGTCAATTATCTACAGGTGATGACCACTGCAAAGGATATTAATGCTATCATACTATTATAAACATTTTAAAGGTTGTACGTTGCATAGGGATTTATGGATATATAAGGAATCGATATAATTGATAATCGTACATTTATATTTTACTGCCATGTATCCAGGTAAGCAAACACTCACATCAGGTGATGCTGTTAAATGACTTCTGGTAGAAGCTACTCCCTTGGGTTCCATTTTTTCAGGTTTACTGTACAATACCTGACCTAAGACTGTATATCTTCAAGGCCTTGTGTAGCAGCAAATCATTGTATTCCTATATACTGTACCACCCTTGGAGGGCATGATTTAACCAAGCTGGTTTGGAATATGGCTTCCATAAAGGTCTTATTATGTGAATCTTTAGTTATCAATAGTTAATGGAAGGTTTAAACATTGCGTGAAAGGTCAAGACACTGTTTTGCCAGAGACCAGCAGTGTCAATTGTTTGAATATTGACCTGGGAATCTCTGGCACTGCTCTGGCCTGGTTCTCCTCCTACCTCTCCAAACGCACTTACCAGGTAACCTGGCGTGGAGCAACCTCCACACCTCGCCCTCTTTCAACAGGAGTCCCCCAAGGGTCAGTCTTGGGTCCTCTCCTGTTCTCTCTCTACACCCGCTCCCTGGGCCCCCTCATCGCATCCTATGGTTTCTCATACCATTTCAATGCTGATGATGCTCAGATTTTCCTCTCCTTCCCCACCTCTGACTCCACCATCCCCTCCTGTATCTCTACCTGTCTGTCTGCTATCTCCTCCTGGATGCACTCGCATCACCTCAAACTTAACCTCTCTAAATCTGACCTCCTTTTCTTTCCCTCCTCCTCCTCCCCCTCCTCTGATCTCTCTATCTCTGTTCCTCTGGAATCTACCACACTCTCTCCCTCTTCCTCCGCTAAGAACCTTGGAGTCACCCTGGACCCCTGCCTCTCTTATTCCCAGCACATCTCTACTCTGGCACGCACTTGCCGATTCTTCCTGAGCAACATCCGAAGAATCCGACCCTTCCTCACCAACTACGCCACCCAGCTCCTGGTCCAGGCCTTGGTACTCTCCCGCCTAGACTCTTGCAACTCCCTCCTGGCTGGCCTCCCTGCGTCCGCCACCCGTCCGCTCCAGCTCATCCAGAACTCCGCTGCCCGCCTGGTGTTCTCTCTGCCTCGCTTCTCCCACGCAACTCCACTACTCCGCTCACTCCACTGACTCCCGATCACCGCTCGCATCCAGTTCAAGACTCTTGTACTAGCCTACAGATGCCTTGACCAGACTGCACCCAGCTACCTCCAGACCCTCATCTCTCCCTACACCCCCACTTGACCTCTCCGCTCCGCCTGCACAAGACTGGCTCTACCTCCTCACGCCCCTGACTCCAGAGCCTGCTCCTTTTCCACCCTCGCCCGCAGTGGTGGAATGACCTTCCTACAGATGTCAGGACTGCCCAGTCCCTGACCACATTCAAGCCTCCTCAAGACTCACCTCTTCAGAAAGCACCTGTAGAACTCCTCTGTTCTTCCCCTGGGACACTTATCACCCTTCCTTAAATGTGCTTTACTTGCTCTTATCTGCCCCCTATTTTACTGCATTTAATCCTGTACTTCAGAGTACTGTAATCTGCCAAGTGTTTAAATCTGTAGTATTTTGTATTTAATCATATCCTAATGTAACTATCACTGACACTTATCTGCTGTATTATTGAATTGTATTTTGTCTCACTTGTACTTGCTTGAACCAAAGTCATTGTATTTATCTTGCTCTTAATTGTATTATTACTTGTACTATGATACTTGAAATGTATTTGCTTATGATTTTAAGTCACCCTGGATAAGGGCGTCTGCTAAGAAATAAATAATAATAATAATAATAATATTGGTTGAACTGAACTTCTGGACTCTTAAGAAGTGCATGCACCTTCGATATGCTCTGAAGATGTTTCAGGTCATTATATTCTATAAAAAACAGAAACAGATTAACCTGATATTGATGAACTGGTAACCTCAGGAACCTTCTGAAAGGCTTTGGATCCAGAGAGAGACACCTCTTTTATCCATCATCACAAGCCTATTTAATGATTGTATGCCTCATTACACCATGATTACTATTCAACCAGTATTTACAGACAAGTGTAGATCTGATTTCCGTGCAACTACAGTACGAATTGGTTGCAGCCATCTAGTGCCATCTTAACCAAACACTGGTTTCATATATTAAATTAGAAGTAGAAAGTCAGAAATCTGAAATAAGAGCATAAATGCGTGTAAGTAAATGTGATATATATATATATATATATATCATTAAAATTAATGATACAAATTAACATATGCATGGAGCTTACCTTTACAAAGAGTTTGAAGGTTTGAAGAAATCCTGCATCATTGCCTGCTTATCTCCACGTGAAGCCTTTAGCTTGTTGAAGCAGATGTCTCAGCAGTTTAATCTTCAGCAGTCAATTATGTACATGTGTATTATGCTATGAAATAATTTTATTGCCCTTAAAGCCTTTATCAAACCTGTGCAACAATTATCAACATTACATATTTTAAAATATGCAATTAGTAGTAGTAGTATGCAATTTGTAAAAAAAAAAAAAAAAAAAAAAAAAAAAAGATAAATTAGTTCAGAAAGTCCTTATAGTTTCCCTATATTTTTCAAGTTTTGATCCATGCTTTTATGTACTGTATAATACCATATGTTGTGTCCCCCGAATCTCCACTACTGACCAGTGGAATGCCCAGGAAGTCTTAAACTGTGCTCTACACAATAGATAATAATAATTTACCCACACGCCTATAATTTGCAACTCCCGTTACTTTACAAGTAACAGTGTCTACCCCATTGATCTCTGTTCCTTATCTCATTTTTAGAAGGCCAATGCCTGAGTCTGACAAACAGCCATAGATGAAAGAACAATATTTTTTTACTTGAGGGATCTATGCAAAGAAAGGCCAACAAAGTCTTGACTGATTACAAGATGCTCTGGAAACTTTCATTTTCCTGATTCCTTTCACATCATAGAAAAAAAATTCCAGTGCCTTATCCAATCCTTTCTAGGAAGGTGATTAAGAGTAGCAGAATGCTGTCATTGGAACTCTCAATGATTCCCTCCCCCAGCTGTTCAGTAACAAGGGGATCAGTGTCCTTTATTGTAGGATGCATAATTAATGAAGATGAGAGGATGCATAATTCTTGAAGCCATGCTTATCCCGTTCAAAGGAAAGGAAAATAATATGTACCCCCCACTTTACTGTACATAGCTGTGGTAGCTGGAACAACTGACTAATGTACCTACATTTTATGCAAATTCTTAGATCATTTGAATATTCTGAATATATAATTTACCAGTTTGTTTGTAATTTACAATGTTAGCCAATGCATACTGCATCACCCTACATTTTTCAGCCATTCTTAATCTTAACTTTACCATCAGCATACGGTTGAACCGTTATGACTATTGACCAGTAGACTATGCAATGATATTAAATATGTCATTGATTGCTTCAGTGACTCTTGGTATATGGAGGATAATTTGTGCCAAAATTAAAAAAAATAAAATAAAATAAAATAATAATAATAATAATAATAATAATAATAATAATAATAATAATAATAATAATACATACATACATACATACATACATACATACATACATAAATAAATAAAAATAAAAATAGAAATACATTACATTTATTGATTTAGTTTTTTCATTTTGGCACAATCTTTTCACTCTAGTATTTCTCATTGAGCATCAATCATACTGGAAGGGCGGGACACTGTCGCTCGTGAGTTCGATTATCTACTAACTGGTCTGCTGGTTAGAGTCAGGGTAGAATCGAGAACTGACAGCTGAAGAAACCATTCAAATTAAGATCCTCAAAAAGAGGATGCCAAATAGGTGAACATTTAACTAATTTTAACTAAAAAATAAATACATAAAAAAAACAGTTAAAAGGACTATAAATTCTACAACTGCCCAGCGAAACAACAAACTTCCTGAAACGGGAACCAAGTTTGTACACCACAAGTCCCGCCCCTGTTTCCAGCAATACTAATCCATCACACACAACTCATTTGAGCTCAATGAGAATGTTTTTGCTCAGACAACAACCGAGGGGCTCGTTTCTATACTGCGAGATCGTAAGTTCAAATATGATTGGTCTTTCGATCAGCTATCACTTGCAATCTGTGTGAGCAATATTATATAGAAATGCTATATAGCATGCCTTTGTATGATATAGAACATTATATAGAAACGCTATATAGCATGCCTTTGTATGATATAGAACATTATATAGAAACGCTATATAGCATGCCTTTGTATGATATAGAACATTATATAGAAACGCTATATAGCATGCCTTTGTATGATATAGAACATTATATAGAAACGCTATATAGCATGCCTTTGTATGATATAGAATATTATATAGAAACACTATATAGCATGCCTTTGTATGATATAGAACATTATATAGAAACGCTATATAGTATGCCTTTGTATGATATACAAATGAGTCCCAGGTCTTTCAGGTGACCAGATTAAAACCACTGTATATAAAAGCAAATCAGTTTATATTTTAGTGGGTCACTGTGAGATGTAGGGTATATGGTTTGGCAACAAAAAATAAATACATAATGAATGACATGTATGTAACATTCTTAACACCCTACACAAATCTGACAGTGAAACAAGCCAAAAATCGTGTTTGTACTTTATTCTATAAAATCGGAAAACGACATTGTGTTTTTTCTTTTTATTTCTCTGCTCACAAAGCTAAAACAAAAAACAAGGTGTTTTCCAATTTCCTTTTATAAAAGGAAAAACGACTGGACCGAATGTACACAGCCCAAGATTGCAACTTGCAAGCATACAACTGCAGTCAACGCCCCTACACAACCTCTAGGCAAAGTTACTTGATCATCGATTCACTTACCGGATTGTCCCGCCCTTCCAGTGTGATTGACGCTCAATGAGAAATACTAGAGTGCTCACACAGATTGCAGGTGATAAGTGATCAAAAGACCTATCATATTTGAACTTACGATCTCACAATATAGAAACGAGCCCCTTGTTGTAGAATTTACAGTCCTTTTAACTGTTTTTTTTTAAAATTTTATTTAAAATTAGTTCAATGTTCACCTATTTAGCAACCTCTTTTTGAAGATGTTAATTTGAATGGTTTCTTCAGCCGTCAGTTCTCGATTCTAAGCTGACTCTAACCAGCAGACTAGTTGGTAGATAATCACCAGCGGCTGTGTCTATCACTTCCAGTATGATTGACGCTCAATGAGAAATACTAGAGTAAAAAGATTGTACCAAAATGAAAAAACAATATAAATAAATAAATAAACAAACAAATAAATGTAATGTATTTTGATTTTCAGTTATGTATGTATGTATTTATTCAATTATTTATTTCATTATTTATTTATTTTTGGCAGAAATTATCCTCCATATTGGTAGGTCCTCACTTGGTCTTGACCAAGTATTAATTGAGTCTCCTTAAGTATATATTTTTTTCATAATTCTTCTTTATTACCAAAAGGGACATTTCAGTAAGTGAGTCAATTATTTTATTAAATAAGAATGGTGTTTATATCAAGTAGTTTAAAATGATCTCTTGGTAGTCAGTATTACAGCAATCGTTCCATGTTGGAGGTCATATGCGACTCCTAGGGGGTGCAGTTTAAATAACACTTACATATGAATGTATTCATAACTTGTTACTTTTCCTTATTTTGTAATTGGTAAAAACTCCTCTCATTAGATTTCCATCAGTGACTGCCAATGACTGAACCAACACCTTGGCTTCTGTAAAAACAAGTGATTTGTGAACAGCCAAAGTTCTCAAGTTGCTGTTCGACAATAATTCTGAACAGATTAAGCTAAATTCAGATTTTGAAATTAAAACTGTTATCAGAAATATGCTGAGCTAGTACTTATGATTTATCTACAGAACCTACTGTACACACAGTAGGTTTAAATATAATAGCAAGAACATTAATGATAGCATAACATTATAGTCACCTTTAAGAACAATGTCCCTGGTGGCATGAACTTTATGGTTCCTAGCTAATGGATGCAGGATGTTCACCAAAAGCTCTATTGGTGGTCTTTGACATCTGTGTGTTGTGTGTTATCCAGTAATATCCAGTAATGACCAAATAATTAAGTTGATTAAAACTATACTAAGATAAGTGTAAGCTATGCAGTTCATTTAGAAGCAGAACAAGTACAAATTAAAGAATCTAAGTTATGTCTAAAAATTCATTTAAACTGCAAGGGCATTTTCTACATTTTTACAGTCGGTTTACTTTAAAATACCACATTAAGCACAATGACTAGAATTTCCTTTTCACGTTGCCTTAGGGAAGGTTCCAATAACAACTACAATTTAGACTCCCATAGATATAAATATGACTTTTTTTTTGCTACTTAGTCATAACATCTGCAATTACCAATGCGGATTTATAACATGTGTTTCCTAGGGTAGAATATAACAAACCATTTTCATAAACTAAACTAGGGTTTAATGGCTTAAGCAGTGACAACATCTTTACTTTCCTAGTAGCTTAGGACAACATCGAAGAGCAACAGCTAACAAAAATGATCAGGTCAACATTTGGATTCTGTCGTTGACACATGCTAAACATTCTTTCACATAGTAAAATACAAACACTATAGTGTTTTCCTCATGTTCCAAGAGTCAAGCAGTCTATCTTGTAGTCAAGGATATGCCAATATTGTATTTTAAGTTCTCTGGCTAAATGAATTCTGAAAATCCAATAACGCCTTATAAATCTAACATTTCCTAGGAACCACTGACATGGAAGAGACCAAATAAATTCCATTTAGGCTCATAAAAAAACTAAGAGTATGCTTTGGCAAATCTATTTTGTTTCTATTTCTAATCGCCAAATTGTGTATATTAATTTAATAATAATAATAATAATAATAATAATAATAATAATAATAATAATAATAATAATAATAATAATAATAATAATAATAATAAACTTCATAAGCAACATACCACCAAATAAAATACACATTACTTCTGGCTCTGTTTCCTTCCTGTTTTTGCAACTAGATGCAGAGATGTCTGGATTAATCATGAAGATATTGCTGTTTTCCAATTCCATGCATGGATATGTAACATTACTATTTGATGTTTCTTTATTCTCTGTGTGCAAAGTTCAATGGACGACGCTGCCTTTAATAAAAGACAGAAGAGGCTACTTCATGACTTGCATTGTACTGCATGCACAGCAAGCTTATACAGCAGTATGGAGTAGTGGTTAGGGCTCTGGACTCTTGACCAGAGGGTCGTGGGTTCAATCCCCAGTGGGGGACACTGCTGCTGTACCCTTGAGAAAGGTTCTTTACCTAGATTGCTCCAGTAAAAACCCCTCTATAAATGGGTAATTGTATGTAAAAATAATGTGATATCTTGTAACAATTGTAAGTCGCCCTGGATAAGGCCATCTGCTAAGAAATAAATAATAATAATAATGACTTTTCTCTCCCTTATTTTGCATGCCAACTGACAATCCTGTTGCCTCTTGTTAGTCAACGTTTTTGAGGCTGTCAGTATCCTTTCTATAAACAAATGAACACCGAACCAAACAGAAAATAAATTATCCATTTAATTTACAGCTTATCTTGATTGCCAAAAAAGGAGACAATAGCTTGGTTTCCTGTTCACACTAGTGTATTATGACAATTAGAAGCTTAAAGCAAACTACTAAAATATAAAAGGCACACTCATTCATGTACTAGTCCATGCTGTAACACTGGAAAGTACATCAAAAAGTGTTAATGGTTTCAATATTTAGCTGCTGCAGGGAAGCGCTCTATAAAGAAGACAGAAAAAAAATCAGCTAATGGCTGTGTCTCGCCATTAAAATGAAAAGCTTAATGCATCTTATAATCAGAGGACAATTTGCAAATCATTAAGAGAAATGTAGGATTCCATTAAAATACAAATCAAGAATCCCTCACTGGACTAATAATCTTTTTGATATTATTTAGCATTTTACTATGTCTGTTCCCCATATACAGCCACTGCAAATGATCAGTTCTTCAACCTGCTATTTACCACAACCCACCACTTTAATGAGAAATGGAGAGAAGTATAATCTGCTATTCAGAGCAGGTACTAATGAAGAATTCCATATATTCTGAAATTTAATTAAAACCCCAAAGATTTCAAATTAGATGCAATTGGAAATGCCTGGGGCAGAAATACATAGACTTGCGTGGCAAGGGTATCACACTGAAAGTTGATATCGTAATTGGTCTTGATGTATTTTTGTGTTGCCAGGCTGAAGCACTGAGCTTATAACCATATAAAAATTCTCTGTAGATTACCTGCTCATTGAAAATGCCATCACTCAGGTAGTTCTCTACTAAATTACCATGCTACTAAAATGCACAAAGTGATTCGAAGAGAAGAGTGGCACAGCTGGCCGACGCTGCCAATGAGTTATGCATGCGTTGCCGCTGCCTTTTTTCTTCGTAAAATATGCTCAGTTGAATATTAAAATTTAATTGGCATTCATCCTAAGTAGCTTAAACCATTTTGTTATTTTCTTTTAAAATGATTTGGCTCCTCCACAGTTATCATTTTTCAAAGATGCAATTCATAGTCTAATGACACTGAGGTAATCAAAAAGATGTCTATTCTCAGATATAAATCTTAAGAAGGCAGTATACATTTCTATGTTGCCTACTTGTTTTGTTTAAAATATCCTTTAAGCACTTATTCTTTCAAGCACGGTTCTTGATGTTAGAATAATTCTGTGAAAATGGTGAAGAATATTTCACAGAATGTTTATCCATGGACGAGTAGAGTATAAATATTTTTCAAGGCATGCATAAAACATTTTTTTAGAGAGGAAATACTATTTTGTCCAACACTATTTCACTTAAAATAATATGATTATAATACTATATATATATATTTATTTATAACCTGAATTTATAACCTGAAAAACAAGAACTGTATACAGCTATAGAGTGAGACCCTATTTTTAAATGGTTTCCTAACATACACATCTTTGGACTTTCTGCATGGCTATTTACTGAATAGAATGGAATGTGTGAGGTGTCAAATGCAGTTCAATAATTATTAGGTCTGACCTATACTGAAGTACAATCACAGAAGGGCAGTCGCTTGTAAAAAGACTTTAAAAGCATTTAACAAAGTAGCACTGCTCTGCCTATCAGAGAAATTCTCACATGAAATTGTAAAATATGTACCTGCCAATCACTTCAATTTAAATGTTCTGTTGACAGGAACGAGAGCTGCTGGAAGATGGAAATATGATAACTTGTCATCTCATCACAGAAATGCCATATCCAGCAGTGTGAGAACCAATCATTTAGCATAACATTCCGGTTTCAAAATAACTTTTTTTTTTTTATTATTATTTTTTTTTTTTTTAAGTTAAATGGAGACTGTTCTTGTAGGTAAGAACTGTCTTTGCAACATAAAATGAAGTGTCGAAAAAAAAGTGTGTTTTCTATAACCCATTCTGCATTTGTGACATGAATATGCCTTGTTTATAATTTCTTATTTATTATACAGATACAACTTTTAATACAACAAAACTATATCTGTGTTACATGACTATATTCTATTCACAACAATTAAAAGTAAACTAGCTTAGTATTGTTAACACAATGAATGAATTTAATTGAAAATAGCATAATTCTTTTCAAGAATGATGTGATTTAACATGATGTCTCTAGTTTGACATCCACGTCCTACTAAGTTAGTGTTACTGGTAAAGCTAACCATAATGAATTAGGAATAATAATAATAATAATAATAATAATAATAATAATAATAATAATAATAATAATAATATAACTGCATTATCAGACTGTACATTCTATTAGTGTATCTTTTCAGTTAATGTTGCCCATTTTTTTCTTTACTTTAAAATATTCTGGTTTATAAAGAAAAGAGCAATATCCACAGAAATAATTTTTCTATTATAGTTTGGCTGAATCATCACAGTGTATATTGGAGCCTTAACGCTGGCATAACTATATTTCAGAGTTCATCAGGGAATGCATAAAAGGTGACAAGACTGGGAACTGATGCAATTAACTGAACTATTTTCAGCATCTGCGGTGTCAAATGCTAGAAATCCTTGCGAAAACTCCACCAAACAAGAAACATATTTTTTAAACCAGATATGTCATGTTTAAAAAGACAGAAGGCTGGAATATTATCTTTCAAAAATACTGTCTTCAATAGAATTGTGATGTTGTTTATTGTGCCATGCACAAACTACTTGTATAATAAAATCAAAATAATCACTTCATTCCTTCACTTTCATAAAAAACTAATAATGGGTTGGTTAGTGCTGAGTAATTGTCATCAGTCTGTTCTAGAGTAACCATTCTTAAGGTTCTCTCCCTCTGGTTCTGGCAAAAGGACAGTTTAGGCCAACAATAGGCTCATTGAAACTTTACAGCCATTCAGATGTGCTCACTTTCAAAACTTTCAGCCAACACATGTCAAGAGTTGAAATGTATCATTTCTAGCACTGTTGCCAAGAATTATGAGAAGCGTGGCCAAAACTAACACAGCCCCTTGGAACAGTTTGAGATTACTAGCCCTCATAACTACTCAGTGTTACGTGCTGTCTCTCATCCCAGGCAGTATAAAATACTCTATTATAGTGTTGTAAGTGAATGAAGAATGTGATGTAACTGACAGTTAAAACCAAACCTAAACACTGTTACTTTACAAATATTTGTCTGTTACAAACCTTCATGAAAAATGGGGTGGTGAAAGGCAGGGAATGGAAGTTTCTCTGTTGTTCCAGGGTCGCAGAAATAGGCATGGAGCCAGTCAGTACACTCTTTCAATGGGGCTGTCATGTCCTCCTGGCCCTTGCATACCACACAAGCAAATGAGGCCACTCCAGTCCTGTAGATAGTATTACATTTGGTTAGCAAGTATAATTAGAAGTCTGTACAGATTTAGCTATTATACGAACTTAAACAAAAAAGATGGACGAAAAGATCTCAAACAAAAACATGCAGTATAGTGAGTGTGTGCATTCATGATTTGTTCAATATTGTATAACTGTAAGGCGTCAGAGAACAACAACAAGGCAGGTGCACAGGAAGGAGCATTAAAGCACTACCAAATAAAAAAAAAGACTATTTCATTAAAAAGCAAAATAATAAAACTGAATATTAAATAAATGTGGGGGGGATAAAACAATGGTATACATATTGGACTGAGATGGGCTGTTAAAATGTTACTGTCTGCTCGCCCAGCTCACTGCGTGTGAAATATGAAACCACTCTGTAGGATATAACCTTGCCATGGGCCTCCACTTATGCTTTAAATCAGATTCTTCAATATATTATGTTTAGCATGATGTTTTAGCATACTCTGCTACTTAATATGAATCTTTACTAACAGCTAGACATTGCACAACACAAGAAGCTTCCAGGTGCATACATTAGAAAGCATCATGTGAGCCCACCTACACCCAATCATACCAATGCCATGCTACTGTATACAACACAAGCAAGCTACATTATATATATATATATATATATATATATATATATATATATATATATATATATATATATATATATATATATGTAAAAAGGTGGCCACAATAAAAAAAAATTGCTCTGCAATCAATTTATGGCTGCTGTGGCACTGAAACTCCTCCCCTGCTGAATGAAATGGGCTGGTACAGGCTATACATATGCAATGGACTCTGCTAGTGGAGCAGCTGGAGCCATGCATTTTACAGAAACCATAAACTTGGTTTTATTAATATATGCTTAATATACCACAGCTTAATATTTTGTAACCCTTTTCTATGACAGAACTGAAAACTGAATGAAAAAAAAAACTCCCAAACTGTAGATGAATAATTTAGTCCCTAATGATTAAAAAACAATTACAATATGCAGAGCTATCAGGTTACATTTTATTCAAATGCTGGCTGCACTTGTGTTTTCTCCTATTTTTTTCTATCAATGAAACCCATGAGGCTTAAGCATAATTCATTATGCATGAGGCCCAACTTACAGTACTTGACTGTTGATTAATAGAAAAGTTACAGCATGTGTATTTGCAACACTGTTTGCATACAATATACAGATTTATTATTTTGGTAGGCTAAATATTTAAAACAATGAAATCTTTAAAATACAGTTTATTAAACACATGCATCGATCTGACCCAAAGGGTAATCTGTAATGAAGATTGACAGCTTCAGAATGTAACTAGTCATACTGTAAATCTGACACTAAACCCCAAACGGGGGGGTGGGGGTGTACCTGCCAACTACAAGGGTTGATTGGGATGTTAATTTACAGCAAACATAGTGTGATTAGAATTATTCACAGTAACATATTGAAATGCATGTTGCTTTCAATGCAATCAAAAGTATATAGTAGATTTTATATTCGTTTTTAGAAGTATTTATTCAAACTACTCATGTTATATTTATGCCATTTACCCGTTCACATTGTCTATAAAGACACATGATCATTATTTAATTTGACTGAGTGTTCTTTTATATTTCTATATTAAGATGTTATAGAAACCCTGTTATTCATATACTAAATGATTTAGCTGTTTGAGTACTAAATTGTTAAATATCAAGGGCAGTGAAGTAGTGAAGGGAAAGTATAGTACAAATATAATTTGCTGCCAATTCGGCCTAAAAATGTGAATTCATCAATAGTGTGAATTATCACATTGTGAAACAACAAGGGGGGCATTCTGAAGTTTCAAATTTGCTATACCATTAGTCCAAAATAAAATAAAATAAAATAAATACAAATCTCTTCAACTCAGCCCAGCAAGTCTAGGCTATGGACCCAAGAGCATTTATAACATTTAATCAAAATCAACATTTATTGTACACCACTCGGAGAATGCTATTGATATTAATAGAGGTTTTCAACACTTAAGGGTACCTGTGTTTATGTTCAATTCCAGAAAAGGCTTCAGCCAACATATTTTCATTGTCATATTTGCAGCAAGAAGTCAGAATGATAGTCTTGCCTTGGGAAGCAAATGCTGAGATAACAAAGAATGACTTGACTTTACAAGGCTATTCTTTTGACTATGGTAATACTGTCGAAAGGACTATGCTCTAAAAAGTATGGAAAGAAAGTCAATCTACAGAAGTAGGCAATGCCATGCTCATAATGCTACCCTAGGGCATGATTGTGACAGATACAAAGTGTGGAGCCAGGCAAGCCAAAAAACGATTTGCTTCATTGCTCTGGGCTTTCTTTCCCACTAGTAAAGAATTCAAAGTGTTTGGGGCGCAACATTTACAAATTACTTACATGTGCAAGTACTGTTGAAAACTATCCCCGTTTTATAATCGACTCCGGTCAGTCTTATTTAATTGGCACCAAAGGCTAAATGTCATTTATCCACGCTGTGAACTGTACCATAAATCACTCCTAACTTATCCTTTGGACAGACAACATAACCCATGACTATTTTACAAAACACACTTTGACCTGCATGGTGTACACACATCTTGAACTTTGTTCACACCAGGTATACAAGTTAATGGGATTACAGGCAAATCCAGAGACAGTCTGAATTACAGGCTATCACAACATATGGCCTACCACACATAACTGTATATAATTAGATCCACCCTTTCAAACAAACAGCAAGTAGTGGAACTGCAGAAGACAGCAGATTTACCAATGCTGATACAAAAAGGACTCAAAGCTGATTGCAAATACAGTACCTCCACAAACACTCTGAGGATAACACCATTAGGCCATGACTGTGTCTTTCTGAATTCATATCTTTCATCTTTTATTAATATATTAATAATACAACCTGCAGCTAACAACAACACAGTTCCAACTATGTATTATAATATAGGGAATTCACAAATTAGTTTTAAGAAATAAAATTGAACTTGATCTATTGTTTATAAGAACTGTGAATAACTGGCTTATCACAGCTGTAAGGGCAGAGCTGCTGGGATGGTTATTTGAAGTTTCTTAGAGACATCTGATATGAGTGATCACATTATTGTAATTAGTGAGCTAAGAAATACAGAACATCCAACTGTCATTTAGAACTGTTGAAATCCTTTGCTGGGAAGGTTCATTTTATGGCATATGTCTACTAATTCAAATTTTTAAATATATTGTTTTATTCCTGGACTGATAAATGAACTCCCCACAGTGCATGACATTAAAGACGCTAACAGATGTAGATTTAGTCATTTAGTAAGCTGGTTGGAAATAAGTGTAAAACTAAATAAGTAAAACTAAAAAAAATAGCTGGTATCTGTCATTTAATTCTAAATATTCTGATAAATAAAAATAAATAATAAAATATGCATGTATGTGAAATTATTGGATTGGACAGGTAACAGGCTTTTTTTTTTTTTCTTCCTACAGTGAAAGTGTCCCGTTTCAAATTTAAATAGAAAACATAAATCTACATTTATTACGTCAATAACATTTAAGAAAAAGCATTAAAGTGTATAGAGAATGTAATAAAATGCTGGTTAGCCATTAAGGCTAAAAACATTACTTAACACATTATTGTAGGTTAAAAACAGAAAATGGCCCAGTTGGTCGTCACAGGAATAGTCCTGTTAAACTCCAACAGGGATTTGGAAGGTTATTTAAAAAGAAGCACTTCTAACAGTAAAAGAGGAGATAAAGCCGTCTGTGCTGCAGTTACCTTTGGACTCCCCACTGATCTGACGAGCACAGAACAAAATAGATGTGCTCACATTTTGCAACTTTTTTTTTTTTTTCCCCACACTCCACTTGTGTCATTACTTGCTTTATAAGCAGAAACAAAATATTTATACCACCCACTGATTTTTTTTTTTGGTCAAAAGCATATTTTTCTACCTGAGGCCAGAGAAGTTGAATTATCTTCCTATTTCTGTCACATTGTATTCTTTTCCAGCTGTTCAGAACACTACAAATTGTGCATAAACCTCTGCACCATATCTCATGTGGTAAACTTATTTTCTAGTCAACCTATATTATATATATATATATATATATATATTATATATATATATATATATATTACCATTATGAAACTCTTCCAATGAGGCTAAAGTACCTGGCATTCTTAAGGTGTATAATAAAATAATAAACTAATCAAAAATCAAAAATAAAATACCGGTACTACAGTAAGCACTCACATATCCGACCCTATAAAATTTGGATTTTAGTGTGTGACGCATATCTGATTATTTCATTTTGGCCCGTTCCATTTAGATGTACTGTATTGGTTTTGTTGGAATAGTACTATATTTTCAATAGAATAAGTATTTGAATTCAGAATGATATGATCCTGAAAATATCATTGCCAAAAGAGACTGGGCACGTGGCCTGTAATACAGAACATACTTTTAAATCCGGTATGTATTGTAGCAGCATGTAAAATTCCCCATTAATGACCCAACAGCAAAATGAAATAAAAATGTTCCCCATGCACAGAACTGCGTAAAACGTAAAAGGCAATGCAATTTAGCAAAAGATTTAATAAACAAACAAACAAAAAAAACAGTTTCCAGAATTAAAATAGTATCCAAAGTTAGCATTCAAAATTGCAGAATATAGTGCTCGATAAGGCCCTAATGTCACAGTTCATTTGCAAAATAATAATATTAAAAAAATACATCACAGTATCTAGAACTACGTAATAATTAACTGTTACATTACCCTAGCTTGTCTCTTTGCTTTGTTTTGGCTGCATTTTCATCAGGTGAAACCAGAAGCACTGTGTAACTGCACAATATAAGACAGACTGATTTGGCATTAGAGACATTTTTTTTAAATTTGTTTTTCTTTTTTTTTCTTTTTTTAAACGCAAGTTGTGACGGATATTCAGATAAATTATAAAACTGAAGAGATGGGCTTTGTATCAGAAAACTGGTGCAGGAGTCGGAAATCGTCAGTGACGGGTAAGATTAATTTGGTACATATAATGGGGATTGATTTTATTTTTAATACAAGGGCGGTAAAACGCGACTGACGTGTATCTGGGTAACGGATAACCGAGTGCTGACTGTACAGATGTGATATGTCTGCTTCAGAGACCTGCCAATGAAATCCCTAGTATATTAGTCACTGTTAAATGTTATGATGCAGAATGTGCACCATGTAACACAAAAAGTGCATTTTGACTTTTGACCAGGGTCAATTCATTTTAATAGGCAACTGAATTTAATGCATGCACCCTCTTTAGCTATGCTTTTAGTTCCTATTTGCACCATTAAACAGACATGACATTACAAGAATTAACACTTTGATCTCCAGCCTATATCCACCCATGCTAAATAATGTATACAAGACCTTGTTTTAGCTCGTTATCATACTCGTGTTTATGAGTTATTGGTGAGATTCAATCAACATAATCATGCATATTCCACAAGTGATAAACACATTATCTACCTGTTTCAGAATTGATAAAGAAAGTAATTCAGATAAAAACGGAACATTAAAAAATAAAAAGTTTGCACTGTGATTTTAGCAAATCTGCCACCGCTGTACATTTTACAGGTTTTAAAAAGTTTAGGAAAGTTTGGAAAAGACACAGACAACTTGAAACTGTAAATCGAGGTTGGCCATAAAATTATCCTTTTAAACTAAGATGGGGATTTTAATTTTTCTTGATAACTTGCAACTAAGAGAAAGTTTAACAAAAAATGTTAAATATATTCATTTAATGAGATTCCTGCAGAAAATGCATGTTCCACTGAAATAAATCTGAATATGCTTCTGTGAGCTGAGTGTAGATGGCAACGATTGGCATCAGTGATGCTGTATATGGCGTTGAAGAACAATTCGTTGGCTGCGTGTAAGAACATTTAATTACAAAATGTTTTGCTATTACAGCTTAAACCCTTGGTTACAAAGACCCTGCCTCATACTAATATTGGACTATCTTATGTAAGGTAACATTAGGTAGTCCAAAATTACTGTGGTGTTACTCAGGGTCAGCAAAATGAAACAATATAAGTATTTATTATACTTGCAATATTCTTGCTCTCAAAACCTATCTGAAAGCAAAGATTTATTTCATTGTATTTTTTTTTCATAGCTGCTTTTAAAAAATAATTAACGTCATGCACTTTTTATGTTGTTGTGAAAAAAAAAAATTGTAAATATGATTTTTACTTCGTGACACCATTAATGTGTTGGACATTTTAAGGTTACTATAGGTAGCCTATTGGGAGCTAATCCCTAAAGATAATTACCAGTAGTCAATTCTAACTGGGACATCTAGAAAATGATGGCTGGAGTCAAATTACATAACCTGCCACCAATCAGCAATGTGCAATGCATGAAGTGTTCATTATTCCTTGACCATCACACATTTGTCTGAACGACAATCACTTCAGAAAGAAATTGTGATAAAATCACCTAAAGAAAGAAACAGCTTTCCAATCAGAATTTAATCATATATATGACCCAAAGACAACACATTTAAAGTGGAACCGTAAAGTTACATGGTGATTGACAGTGGGGTTACAAAGTTGCTGATTTAGCTGTGGATTATCTAGACATTTCATCATCATATCAATGGAAAAAAAGTAGCTTTAAAAAAGGAATATCTTAGAATACATTTTCTGAAAACAAGTTTTGAAATTGGGAGGTGGATCACGGGCTCAGCTTGCATTATGTTTTTTTTTTAGCATCAGTGGCATTCTAACCATTAACATTATTGCACTGTGAGATTAAACAGTACAGTATGTACATTCAAGGCAAAAGAAATCATCACATTTCTTAACTGGACTTATTTAAGTAATTATGTTAGTTGCTTGTATTTCAATACATTCATGCTTTAATAATAATAATAATAATAATAATAATAATAATAATAATAATAATAATAATAATAATATGTTATCAACTTTGCAGTCAAAGTTAGGTGGTAAAAAAAAAAAACAAAAACCCAACAACAACATACATGTGTATCTATTCATACATTTCAAACAGGGTGTGCATGGACCAGGGCCAGTATTTACAGTTTCTTTGTTTTGGGGTACACTGGCAGCACCGACTGTAAACCCTGCTGAATCTATAACAACGCTTCTTTGTTTCTCTCTGTTATAAACAGTTTCCAAGCCAGAAACAAGAGCATGTTAATTAGGGAGTATTTTCATAAGGTGCAATACTGCGCTGAAACTACGTATGTGAAAAAGTCAATGAAGCTTGTTATCCAAAGTGAGAAACCATAATAAATTACCTGAGTATAAATCATTGGCCTTGTTTTTAAAAGAGAGTTGAAATGTCAGAATAACACACTGCTGCCTTCTTCCCTTTGAAGTCTAATGTACTATAACACGTTTTAACCATTATCTGGCATGTAAAGGTACATCTGGATGTTTTTTTTCTACACATGTGCATTATTGGTACATATACGTCTTGCTGGGTTGTAGGTGAATCCACGTTGCAGTTCCATTAACTTGTGTACTTAGCCTATAAATAAATAATCCCAAAATTTAAGTGGCTTTCTTGTAAATTGGTTTATTCTGCTCCATATAAATAATACACACTTCTCTGTTATCAAACATGACTGACTTTTTGCTTTATCTACATATAGCATGTGATACAAGATATCCCTGTATTCTACAGCAGGAAACTGTACTATTTAAGTATATACATCTGAGATGTCACCACGGATTGAGTACGTTTATTGGAAAGAATATCAAAGAACAGTGCATTTCCATTAAAAATATTAACATAAGGATATTGACCACATGTCAGTGGTCATATTAAAAATACTTAGGGGGCTATTCAATTAACAGTTAATACAATCATACTAAAATGAGTTGAGGTCATATTTACTTTTCAAATCCATGCTATTACCAGGCATATTCTGGCAAGTGTACAATATTATAATTAAATAGGATAAATATTATTATTTATTTCTTAGCAGACGCCCTTATCCAGGGTGACTTACAATTGTTACAAGATACCACATTATTTTTACAAACAATTACATTATTTTTTACATACAATTACCCATTTATACAGGTGTTTTTTTACTGGAGCAATCTAGATAAAGTACCTTGTTCAAGGGTACAGCAGCAGTGTCCCCCACCTGGGATTGAACCCACGACCCTCCGGTCAAGAGACCAGAGCCCTAACCACTACTCCACACTGCTGCCCTATGATAAATATAATAGTATGTTATCAAAACACATCGTCTCAATTGCTGACAGATAGATGAAAGAAATAACACTATTAATTGTTTTAATTTCCACATATCCAATGGGAAAAAACACACTGTGCTTATAAGCAGTGCAAGCAGTTTATACTAATAGCTTCAGTTCAAAAGATCAGAATGTTGTTCCTCCTTCCTTTAGGGAAAAAGTTGATCTCTCATATCAAGCTGTACTGATCTGCAGCATGGGGCGGGCCATGCCGCTTTTAGAAGGAAACATGTTAAAAACCTCCCTCATGGAGAAGCTTTCCTATACTGGGGATTAGAAGAACACTAATACAGGGCACGCTAACATCTGCTTACTTGTTATTCTGGGTCAGGAGTTTCTAATTAAAGACAAACATCACTAAATGTTGAAACTAAATACAGTATAATATGCAACAAAAAAAATGCAACACAACAACTGTGGATGTGCATCAGGTAAAGAATTTATGAATTAAACAGCTCAACCCCCAACCTAGCGGAACAGTAAACATGACTCCAAAGCCAACACAGAAAATAACAATGAGCAGTTATAATGGAAAAGTTGTATCGTTCCTCTAATGTTCTATCTTGGCTGTGAAAAAAGACAAGGAGCTCTTGACCATGAGAATAAAAAAAGAACCAAGCATATGTGTAGTTTCGCTCTCCACTCAAGGTATAGCTGCTTTAGATATCAGTCACTACCACCAAGGGGTTTATTAATAGGCAAAAATTAATTGTATGTAGACTGAATTAATGAGATGGAAAAACATGCATATTTCAGCTAATACAGAGGGGAATGGGCTCTGCTGGAGCAAAGGTAATGAAGTAGCTGGGCTGAGGCAATGATGTGCACAGCAGCTTTCCAGTGAACCAAAGTGCTTGACTGATCATTTAGGCTGAAACTACAGTAAAACCACTGTGAAACGTAAACACCAGCCAACGGTTTTAAGCACAAAGTTGACCCCTGATGTGCATTCTGCAGGCTGCTATCTACAGAATTATAAATAAATGATAAGATGTATCATCTCTAGAGGTTTACCCCTATTCTATAGCAATTACAGAGGCAGATTATTGCCATTCAAGTAGGGTTCCATTTAAAGTTCATTGACTGGCAGGAATCATTCATTGTTGTCCTTGTGTCTTAAGTCAGTGTGACAGAAAATGTAATGTTAGCACGTAGTGTGAAAAATCTTAACAAGTTGAGTCAATACGCAGTGAATAGACACATTCTTAGGGTAAAATACATTACTGTCAGTAAGAGACTGATTTAGAATGGTATGAAGTTTCAAATCCCTTCACCGACAGAAATAACATTTTACAGCTTTTAGGAATGCATTAAATAGTCACATTAATAATTGCATATCAACCTCCCCCCCCCCCTTTACTGCATTGCTGTTTATGCACATCTGCAGTTCTGATCATTTTCACAGGTGATTAGTCAGTTGGTTTAACCCAAGGGGTTCAGACTAGAAAATGAGATGCTAAAGTGAGCAGGGGTTTCTATTGTATGATGGATCATCACTTACTTTAACCATCTTTTAAAGTGGGTATGAAGAATAATGATACGCCCATTGTAGTTGTTTTGTATGTAATCTCTATAGAACAATCACAATCTATCAGAAAACTAATTGTCCGGTATCCATTCTGGACAAGCCACGTTACTGTTCTATCCTGAATGGGGAAAAGATTATCTGAGTTATAAGCTATATAAAATGTGGAGCTAAGGAAGGTGGCTATCAATAAACAGGTTAATTCACATTCTCTAAAAATAAACAATACTAGTCATATTTATACAATGTTGTCATTACCTTGAAAATGTAAGATCTCCTCCAACCCAAGACCAATATTTACATCATATTCTGAGCTGTAAAATACCAGTAAAGTATTCACAATATAAATAAAGGGAATGCAAAATAAAGTCACCATTTCTAAATATTTCCCCTCATCTTGTTATGTCCTGTGTTAGTTACTGGAAATGTAAGATACTGTGACCAGGAACATATTAATGGAGTCTGTTCGCTCCTATTAAGTGACTGGCAATTCTGTAGTTCCCTCTCTGTTTCTGGTTCTGTTTCGCACTGTTAAGTATTCACATCTTCCTCTCCTGTTCTATTCTTCCCCGGCAGTCTTCTTGACATTTCTCCAGCCTCGCCATTGTGCTCTTGGTCAGGCTTCTCTTTCAGTGCTACTTACTCCGACAGCAACACTAACTCCTTATTGCTTTTGCTCAGGCACTCCTCACAGATGGGCTTTAGTAACCTGCTGCTCATCTTGTTTCCTAGAAGATATATTCTAGATGGCCTTCCTTTATCCAGCCTCTTCACTACAGCTTATCTGTCTCTAACTTTAAATATAACAGTGAAACATTTGTTTCAGTATGTTCAAATGTTTTATGGCCATTGCCACTCAGAAAGCCCTCTTACAACATTAACTGGCAGTATTTAAGGTGTTTTATTGAACAGACATTTGAATTATTTTTCTCCCAAAGACAGTTATGTTTAACCCAGTAAACCAATTAAATACTCTCACAAAAAAAATAAAAAAAATAATAGGTTGACAGTCCTGTCTTATAACCAAGGTCAAACTTTGCTACTGTAGTTTATTATTGTGATGGAAGAGTGTGCCCCCAACAACCCACACAATTCTAGCAGTTTGGAAACCTCTGCTACGTTGTGCTGTATGAGGGATAAAGTCAAAGTGTCACATCAACCGCCCACTTTAGACATCAGGCCTTGCAAACCACCTTTAGCTCAGTTCGTATAGCCTCTTTCAACTCAGAATGGTTGTCTTGAGTAAATAAATAACAAATGGCCTTGCCACCAACAGCTTTAAGTTATAGAAACCTTTCAAACATCAGCCGTCACATCTACCCACTTAGAGATAACCAAGCAAGATTTGGCACAGCTGGATAGCAGAGCAATGACTGCTTTAGAATGCCGATCATCCCTCCCCACATGGGTGAATGCCTGTCCAGCTTCTTAACGTCAGCTTGTCATTCCCTAGTCTCTATGATGAGATAGACCAGACTACAGCACTAGCGTTTTATGGAGTTGTTCTAACTTTCCTGTTTGAATTGAAAGCTCTCACACTCCGTATGCCACCAGGAAAAGTGTCTCATGGTGTGAGTAGAAATCATAACCTTCCTCTAACACTCATTACTTTGCTATCTTCCCGAGGGCTTTTTGCGCCAGACGTCATTCCAGTGTGTAAGTCTCTGGATACTGGTCTACACTGTGTGTTCATATGTGAGTTTCTCTAGTTATAAGGTACCCACTAAACAGGTGATGGGACTGTCACAACTTCAACATATCGCTGCTGGATGCCATGGAGGTGCATGCACCAGTGTTAATGTAGTAAGTGATTCACTCACCATGTTTTATACGGATATAATCCACCATTTCTTTTTGTTAGTATTTCTTTAGTTATTTTACATAGCTATGATTTTCCAATTACTTTAATTTACAAATAGATATAGAAAAGTACTAAGATCTGCCACTAAAACAGTGACATTGCAAACCATCCCCCTCCTGATCATGAGCATCCTGCATGGTTTCCATGATGTTATTGATGCCTGATGAGAACATACACAATTCTATAACAATAAATACTGTATTGACGTGATTTTTGACATATGTTGAACTTGAGGCTAAAAATAACACGCGGGGGGCGGGGGGGGGGGTGTACTACACGGAGGCTTGGGACAGTCAGCAGGTACATATGAGGGTATATTATTGCTGTCCATAGATACCGTGCATATGTCAACAAAGCAGTGATTATAATGGACAATTACATCTGTGTGTCAGGCAGAAGGTCACCGAAACAAAAGCAGATGTTGATAAAGTAAAACAAGTCTGTCTCTCAGGTCAGGGTCAGTCTGGGTGAATGAAAGTTTGACCACCTCCAACAGAGTGACCTTTTTGCTGCTTGCAAAAACATTACCAAAAATGTGTTTCAAGATAAGGACGTGAAAAAATTACCTGCAGACTGTAGTATCAAGGCACGTTTGTTTTCTTAAGAAAAGTAAAGAAATATGTTTTTTTATTGAATTGTATTTTTCTTGAACAATGTCCAAATGATCCCGTTTATGGTAACTGATAGCTTCTGAATTGTAACCAACACCTTTCATGTCTCGAGAGGAGGGGGGAGGGGGTGTTTATATACCAATGTTATGTTTTACATTCTTACCTCTATATTGAATTATTCCTTTTCATGATTTACTTTTTTATATTGATGTTCATAATGTTTATGTAATGTTTATAGCATATACTGTACTTTTAACTGCTTTGGCAATAACACCAATGTTGTCATGCCAATAAAGCACCTTTGAATTTAAATTTGAATTTGAGAGTGATTAGAAAACGCACAAGAACAAGTTGGAAATAATATCAAGCTATTTCTTTCTCAATTTAGACTACATTTGTGAAATGGTGAAAGAGGCTGCCTTAGGTTGTTAGCTGAGGAAACTCTTTCTATCACTGTGAAATATCACTGGAATCCTTCAACCTACATGTGAAGAAGGTGGCATTTAGCAATAACTCAGATTGCAACACATTTTTTTAAGTTGTAATGGAAAGCTTAAAACATGAAACTTTCATCACAGCATGCCTTAATTTTTGTATTTTAATATATAAAACATATTCATGGATTATTTAAAAATATATACATTAAATATTAAAAAATCGATAAATAAATAATACAATGAAAATTTGAATATTACGTTCCATATCATCACTTAAAGAGTCTTTAAAAGCTTGATAAATACTGCAAGTGCCATTTTGTGTCTTTTATACTCTCTTTCTGTGTTAAATAAATCATGATGGTGGTCTGAGAACGTATCCGCAGTATGTGGTACTTTTAGTTCTTTTACCATGAACGAGTGTGATCGGTCGTGATCTCCTGGGAATTCAGTAAGGAATCTAACTCCATACTGTGCCAATATATGGCAAGGTCTGTTCCATCTCCCAGCAAATGCATTTGGAAAATAAATCAGACACTTAAGGCAGCTAAGCCTGAGTGTTTTCTGAAAGAAGAGCATGAAATCATCAAAGCTCTGGACAAATTTCCCTTCTGGTAACCACAAAATCTAAAACAAATGTACTAAAATACTATTAGAGGTCCTTGTACCACAGAAAGAGCTAACATTTACACACAGACTTGACTACTGCATATGTGAAACATTTGGGGAAAGCCTCAAAGCCACAACATACAGTCATCCACAGTGGCAACTTCCGAGTAAAAGCAGGGTGAGGATGTAAACATTTAAGTGTACGAAGCTGTGATAAATCTGTGCCTTATCATCAGCCTATTAACAGGGTTTTGAATATTCTGAGCAAAAGAGGCTAATAAATCATATGGCTCTGCATTGTAAGTAAAGTTGACTATAATTAAAGAAGCAGTAATCCTTTTCCTAAGAACAAGTGCATTGAAAATTATCACTCTGAAGCACCTTGCAATTGCAATTAATAACAAAAACAAAATGTATTTTAAACAAACTGAAAAAAATAAGCAACCCTAAATATATCATAACACAAATTTGACATTCTTTCTTCCCTACAACAAGCTTCCAAATCCTTTAGAACACCCTTTAGAACCTTCATGGTGTGTCCGAGTTGACATGAGAATAATGTGACACAGAACTATATATATATATTTTTAAGAACATATCTTGCAGTCATAAACAATTCACCCACTTTCAGCTTGTTCTATTCCATCAGTGTCGTGGCGATGTTGGGGTTTTCAACAATAGTTTCCAGTAAACAAATCTGACTGAAGTGCCCTTTGACATGGGGAAAAAAAAAAAAATGACAACAAAATATTTTACATGGTGTCATATTTTATGTCAATAAAACACTGAACACAATAAGAAAAGGAAGTGCAGGTGGGTGCCTGGATATCAATTAATTTGTCACAGAATGGCCCAGGAGTCAAGACTTCTTAAAATGACTAGTATTCATAATAGTTATATATCTTTTTTTCTTTCCCTCAATGTCATGAAACAGAACAGACAGCACAGCTAACTACAAACTGTCTTTTCTGACATTGGTAAATTCAATACAGCAGCATCAATAGCTGAGCTGAAACCACTGGAACAGCAACACTTTTCTACATTTTTGATAACAATGCATTCTTTTGGGTTTTTTTTTTCCAGAATTAAGACTGGCTGGTATGGTACAGTACCTTTTCCAAACATGAATTGACAATTGACAGATTTTAATACTGACATGGTCATAAAAACATGCATGCAAAATGTTATGAAAATCCTCCTTCGTTTATAGGTTTTGCAGTTTCAAGAAGCTTACAGTACGTTTTTCCTTAGTGTTAGAAATGGAGCTCCATTCGAGATAATATATGATTGCTTTATTTTTTGTATCTCAAATTGGCAAGGGGTTGATCTGGTGCCGAGATGCCCTGAAAAGTGACCATTGCTTTTTTGTCACCTAGTGATGGGCTGGTTGTTGGTTTTGCTGGCTGTAAATGAATCAGCAGATAATTTAACTATTCCTCTCCCAGACAGGGTTTCTGGGGAGTTAAGTTAAAACCCTTCTAGACAAGGAAAGAAGACTACAGTGATAAAAAAAAAAATCTACATCTTTGAAGAAAAAAGTCTGTGCTGAAATACATAACTGAATTCTAATACAAATGTAAGGATACAAACAAAATAAGGTTTCAGAATCCCCCAATTGTTCAGTGAATGAGATACAGCAAATGCTATTAGTCTAATTTTTACACATATTCTTGTTGACCGTAGCTTTTAATAGAGGGTTGTTTCATTCAAGATAATAATAACTATACCTTGCTTCCAGTTAAATGCACAAAAACACTTACACACAAGTGACAGACCACATTACCCCCTTTCACTTCCATTAACTTTGATTTCTGGATGTCTGTCTGCAGTGGTTATGTGTTCCCTTTCTGAGATATAGGGTAGGGCTTGCTGAAAGAAACACACGTTTTCTGATTCTTGTTTATCTTGTTATTAAATTAGAGGTAATAGGCTAAACAACCCCCATTTATTTATGGGTATCTGACCTCTATAATCATTTAACCTAATATTACAAACTGATGAAATGTTTATAAACCCACAAAATCCTGCCTGTCATCTACATCCTCACAAGTCATATCCACACAGAAATGCTGGGATATGTTAAATACTCACATTATAAAACTCATTTTGTTCTGTTCTATAAACAAAAGCACTTCTCTCTTCAGCCTATGAAGATAGAATCTGTTACTTGTCATGTATATCCCTTTTAATGCAAGCAGCACTGCTCGGTAACCAGTGTTTATGATGCTATGCTTTTGTAACTTTAGCGTAACTTTAGTGTATAAATCAGTAATAGTTGCAAGCATTAGAGAACATACATACAACTCTGTTTTTTTGTTGTTGTTTTTTTTCAACCCAGGCATAACTTTTGAAGGTAGAGGTAAAAATCAGTATTTTCACCTGTGTCAAAAATGTAATGTGGCATTAAACTTTTGGAAGAAAGTGTATCACACCTTGTGTCCGAAGGGAGATTTCCTATAACACACTGTGAAATCAAAAAGATCCAGTGGATGCAACACCTAGAAAGCTGAAGGGGTTGAACTCAAATATAAGGCATATTGCTGCTGAACAGCAGCAAGTGAAGATTTCAAAGCGATCCCCTTAGAGGAAACCACAATTACCTTTAGAAAGGGTAGTCACTAGGAAACACAAGAAATTCTGAGGATGAAGTCCAGAAAATAGTGACAACATGCGATCACGATATATTTTTTTCTCTGCCGAGTCACACACTAAAATTAAAGAATTACCACAGTACATAGAAAACCTAAATCCCTTTCAGATATACAGTATAAACCGGGCCAAACAGAATACTGTAGAGTCCTGTGCGCCCTGAGGAGTTGCAATCTGTTTTTATGTAAGATTTAAAAGACTCAGCAAGGGAATTTTTGTCTGGGTTCACATTACCCTTTATTAATCTTCCTGATTTTCCACTCAATGAATTAGGTTTTGCAGTCAATTAATCAGAAAGCATATTGATGTAAAAATATGTATTGCAAGTACATATTTTTATATCTAAATATATTCTTCAATAAAACGATGATGAATTTCAGTTTTAAATATGTATACAGTGGGACTGTACACTTCCCCTGCTCCCTAAACAGTGAATTTTGATAGAAATAAAACATCATTTTTTATTACAGTATTAATTTTATCAGGTGCTAATGCTTTGAAACAACATTTACAATAGATTAAATGTATGCATGTCTAAAGAAAGAAAAATATAGGTGTATACTGTACAGATAGGAAACACTGTGTTTCAGGTTATAATAGGCTGTATACAGTATAGGTATAGCATCATATGGAAAAACAAAACCAAAAAAAAAAAATGATGTAAATGGTGTTAAAAAAATGGGTTGAGAAAAGAAAATTAATTTACAGGGTCCACCCAAACCAGTTTCAACCTTTAAATATTTAACACTTTTTTTTTTTTTTTTTAATATAAAATGTATAGGTGTAAACTTTCATCGCTGTACATTTTAATCTTTATTCGTTTCTGAACAGTTTTATTGTTGTTGTTAAGTGGAGATATAGTGACAAGGAATGTACATCAATCACAAAAAAAGTAGCCGGCTGAAGCCATCCACTCGACACAGTTAAGGGGGCAGAAAGCTTGTTCCAGGTCCCCTGAGATGACCTGGTTGCAAAGACTCAAACAGATAACAGCCGAGTTCAGTCACTTGAAGTAATCCTTTAGTGACTAAAATGACTGGAATGACAAAATATGGGACTGTGATTTACGCTTTTGGACATTAATAAAACTGGATACTTGGAGTGTTCTATTGAAGGGGCAGACGTGGAAAGGGTTTTGAAAAAAACCCACAGCCGCAGGAAAAAGGAGCAGCAGAGCACTCGGAATGGAAATCTTGCAAGCGTGAAAACTGCGGTGCCACTTTCCATTGTGCTGCCTGGCCAACTAATGTTTTCTTTCAACTACTCTTAACAGGATTTGGCTGCATGCTATCTAGTCTTTTCTTAATTAATTTAAGATCCCAAAAATCTCTAAGGGACCTCTGATGGATACAAGTTTTAAGCAATCCGCCTGAACACATTTCCTTTAAGAGATTTTACAGGAGCTTGAAATCTAACAGAATGCTACGATAGTACTTAAACAAGGTCAATAGAAAATGAAAGGTGTGCTTTTGTTTTTTTAAACACACCTAAGTTAATTTTAGATGCCTCATACCAAAGTCTTAATGCTTTATTGCTTGACAGTTTTTAACAGTATGATCAGTGAATTCAAATTCAAGGTAGTTCTCTCCCTCCCAGGAAACACCAATAAACCAACTGACAGATGAACGAGCAGAATAAAATAAGGGCTGAATAATCAATAGGCTTAGTCTTTGATATTCAGAATGTTTTATCTGAAAATAATAACAGCCACAATAATCATTTGTAATGTAAAACGAGAGACACCGCTGGTATTCAGGGACATATGTTTTAAAAGACTCAAAATGTAATATAAAATGCACCCTGGATTTGTGTCCTGCTGTACAAGAAGGACTTGTTACTGTATATAGTGCCATTTTCATCTAAATACAGTTTTTAATTAGTGAAGAGATAGAAAAAAAGACTTTCTTCCTAGCATAATTATCATTTTGCTTCTAACTGTAGTGATTCTACAGGAATACATCATATACATTTTAAGAATCTGGTCCTGCACACAACGTAAGCAAAAAGGGGAAATTACTTTGAACATAAGCATTTGAAATGCAGTCTGAAAATTGAATTATGGGTTCATTTAAAACGGGATCCCTGAGGAATTAAACTGTAAAAATTACCTGCAGTAATTTGGAAACATTTAAATGTTTTAAATGAATTGTTTTTCTATGCATGATTTTACACAGAGAAAAGTGTGCTACCTTACACACTATATTCATTTGTGTGAGAATATTGAGGTCAAAATCTCTGCAGACTGGAGTTCGCAGTGCAAGATGAAATATTTCCCTTGACAGTCAAAGGTGGAAAGTATAATAAATAAAATATTATGGAGATGTGTTTCTAATATTGTATTGTCACAATCAATTTCCAATTACCTATCTAGATTTTGATATATACTATATTATTTTCTCCAGAAATTCACTTTATGAAACAACTGACTCCAGTTTACATATAAACGGCTGGCTGCACTGGCGGCTTGAAGGAAATAAAAAGCCTATGGCTAGATATATGAAATGAATAGAGCATTTAAATTACAATTAAGTTAGTATGTATACAGAACTGCACATTTATGTTCATTCACAGGCTGTGAGGCTTGTGTAAAAGAATAGTTTTGTCAGCTTCAGTAAAATGCAGCTGAGGCAAATTGAATCAAATGAGCTACTAGAAAAGAGAAAAGAAATGAACTATTCTGTCAAATCTAAAACCACAAGGCCAGATTGTCATCTGTAGCTAACAGCAAGAGCACAATTATCAGAATATTATATATATATATATATATATATATATTTTTTTTTTTTTTTTTTTTGTAGATTTGTTCTTCAGTGTACTCCTTTAGAACATCACTGTACCTTGTATTCCAGGTTAAACTTCTTGTCACCTGATAATAGAAGGAACTTTCACTGGAATCAGATTCTTTTACAAGGGGTGTTGAACGAACTGAGTAATCTATTCCAGTTTACCTGTGATTACAGCTTACGAAACGTTTCTGGAACCAAATATTTTAAAATACCGATGGTAAAAAGTGCTACTGGATGGAAGGAAAACTTTTGCTCTAGCCGCAGTTTCAGATTGGAATGTATTGCCAATGGGATCAGAGACTTCCCATCGTCAATTAAAACATGTGTTGTTCCACTATCTGAAGAAGTCCTGTGTACGTGTATGACGTGTAGAGGTTTAAATGTGTATTCCGTATTTTTATGTGATTGTAATTTGCTGTTGGACACCGTTGTAAACAATCTAATTATAGCTAATTATATATAGTGCTCACCCTTTATAACGCTATTGTAGGGAGCCATAGTTACTATTTGTGTTCCACTTTATAACAAGTATAAAAGGGCTACTGTAATGGCAAAAAAAAAAAATTCTCATAAATAAATGGATAATGCATATAAAAGAGCAACACAAAAATATGTATTGTGTCAGTAACAAAGGTGAGGAAATGTTTTGTCATCCATTAATAAAACTGTGGATCCACCCTTTTCCTTGTGCAAAGCAGTCGCTTGTTGTGGCATCCTGTGGATTATAGTAGCTATCCGTTCTTGAAGGATGTTGTTCCACAGCAATCTCAAGTTCAGGTCCTGAAGTTCACGGAAACCTTCCGAGGTTCATATCTAATGTCTAACTATCTCATATTGCATTGAGAATGACTTGTGGCTTTGTTTCTTTATCCGTTTGTCAGATTACACAAATAACAGTTTATTTCCCATTTTCTTGGCTATTTGGTGCTGTCTTCTGGCAGGCTTCCCATTGTCTAACAAGCCGTCCAAGCTGAAAATCACTCAGTTCAGTAGAACCTGCAGTCCATGTCACGTTGATTGTTGCCATGTTTTTGAATATGAATGGCTGCTCCAATGTATAGTCTGTGCGCTTCTGACCAGACTGTCATCTAGTGTAATGTCTATTTATGTATGTCTGCAATGGTGGTATTTTAATGACTATACACACTGGCATTCACAATGTTTGATTGATTTAATATTTAAAATGCATTCATTTATCACATACCTAAAGACTTAACTGCAGTAATCGTTCCAATACTGTGCTGCTGCTCTTACTCGCAGATCATAATCACTTTCAGCAAAGTATTTCATTACATTATTTACTGCACATTACATTTAGGGAACCATATTCAGTATGTACACACTAACAGGGACCACAGGGTATCCATAAAATCAATATGTTTAGAGCAGAAGAGCATTGCCCTTATAACATGTGGTTATAAAATGCATTTACCATAGTTTACGCTTTAACTGTGCTTTATTACAGTTTGCTATGCTTTTCTAAGGGTGCACACAACACTATAGGTTACCAGGAGCTGATTGGATAAGAGAGGTATTTGAAAATCAAAGTTTGTATAATCATGTTTTATTATTAGTAGTAGTAGTAGTAGTAGTAGTAGTAGTAGTAGTAGTAGTAGTAGTAGTAGTAGTAGTAGTATTGTAACAGTACATTCAGACAGCTAAATTACTGATTTGAGTACATGAAACCAGCTCATTATAATTTAGTCTTGACTTACAGTATGTACCTGATCTTCATTTTTTATTACTTGGTCAAGACAAATATGATGATAATCATATTTTCAAGACAAATATGATGATAATCCAGTTCATGTACTTTTAAAAGCAAAAGCAAAAAAAGAAGCTGTTTAATGAGGTGACATAGTTCTGATGACCGAGTATACAGCTATATGTACATCATACTCTACACCTACGATTAACATTTTTAATGATATTGTCACATTGTTTTTCTCTCTCTCTAATGGGTACAGTAAATCTTTGAATGAAAATATATACAGTGCCTTGCAAAAATATTCAGACCCCTGACCAATTCTCTCATATTACTGAATTACAAATGATACATTGAAATGTCGTTCTGTTTGATATTTTATTTTAAAACACTGAAACTCAAAATCAATTATTGTAAAGTGACATTGGTTTTATGTTGGGAAATATTTTTAAAAAAAATTAAAAAAATGAAATATCTTGCTTGCATAAGTATTCAACCCCTGTGCTGTGGAAGCTCCCAGTTTACAGCGATGAAAGAAATTGCCCTAACGAGGACACAATTACCTTACCATTGGCCTCCACCTGTGAACCATTAAAGTTGCTGTCACATTTTCTGGATAAAAACCCCACTGTTGAAGGATCAATGGTCAGGCTGTGAATCTGAAGGAAAATGAAGACCAAAGAGCATTCTACAGAAGTTAGAGATAAAGTAATACAAATGCATAGATTAGGAAAAGGGTACAAAATAATATCCAAGTGTTTGGATATCCCAGTGAGCACAGTTGGATCAATAATCAGGAAGTGGAAGCGGCATCACACCACCCAGGCACTGCCAAGAAAAGACCGTCCTTCAAAACTCAGCGCTCAAACAAGAAGGAGACTTGTCAGAGAAGCCACAGAGAGGCCAACAATCACTTTGAAGGAGCTACAGAGTTCAGTGGCTGGGAGTGGAGTAATGGTGCACCAGTCAACCATATCAAGAGCTCTGCATAACACTGACCTGTATGGGAGGATGGCAAGAAAGAAGCTCAAACTCAAAAAGTACCATCTGAAAGCACGTCTGGAGTTTGCCAGAAAGCATGAAAGTGTCCCAGCTGCGATGTGGGAAAAGGTTTTGTGGTCAGATGAGACCAAGATAGAGCTTTTTGGCCAAAACTCAAAGCGCTATGTGTGGCGCAAACCTAACACTGCCTCAAGACACACCATCCCTACAGTATGGTGGTGGCAGCATCATGCTGTGGGGATGCTTCTCATCAGCAGGGACTGGGCATCTTGTTAAAATTGAAGGAAGAATGGATGGAGCAAAATACAGGGAAATACTGCAAGAGAACCTGCTTCAGTCCGCTAAAAAACTGAAGCTTGGGAGGAAATTCACCTTTCAACAGGACAATGTTCCCAAGCACAAGGCCAAAGCAACATTGGAGTGGCTCAAGAACAAAAAGGTGAAAATCCTACAGTGGCCCAGTCAAAGTCCTGATCTCAATCCCATTGAGAATCTGTGGCACTATTTGAAAATTGCGGTCCACAAGCGTCGTCCAACCAACCTGAACAACCTGGAGCAAATCTGCCAAGAAGAATGGGCCAAAATCACTCCAACACTGTGTGCAAAGCTGGTACATACTTACCCCAAAAGACTTAAAGCTGTTATTGCAGCGAATGGTGGCTCTACCAAATATTAATTTGTGGGGGTTGAATACTTATGCAAGCATGATATTTCAGTTTTTTATTTTTCATAAAAATATTTCCCAACATAAAACCAATGTCACCTTACAATAATTGATTTTGAGTTGCAGTGTTTTAAAATAAAATATCAAACAGAACGAAATTTCAATGTACCATTTGTAATTCAGTAATATGAGAGAATTGGTCAGGGGTCTGAATACTTTTGCAAGGCACAGTGTATATTTTTTTTTAGTAACTCAATGGTCTTAGAGTGTGTACGTTTAAAACTGCCCCCTTCACCATATTTGATTGTCAATTCTCATCAATACGAATTTCAAGGGACCAGCAGAAAAAATGGCCTTATCAGTAAGTGGCGCTACACACCAGATGCAATGTGATTTTTCATTGGGTGACAAGATACTTTCACAGTGACATGACCACACACACCAGACTACAAAACTAAAACTATGATCAATACCGATACATATTCGACAACATGATGCGCAAATTATGAGTGTCTTCTCTGATGGTATCTCAATATATAGTATATGTTAATAAAATATATGTACCAGGCTTAGCAAGTTCTTTCGAAATGTACCCCCGTATATTATCTTTCATTTGTGTATTATTATTATTATTATTATTTATTTCTTAGCAGACGCCCTTATCCAGGGTGACTTACAATTGTTACAAGAT
This sequence comes from Acipenser oxyrinchus oxyrinchus, assembly GCA_030684275.1. NCBI lineage: Eukaryota > Metazoa > Chordata > Actinopteri > Acipenseriformes > Acipenseridae > Acipenser > Acipenser oxyrinchus. Next base: position 48,166,593 of record CM060257.1, on the reverse strand, counting down.
ATCACATTATTTTTTACATACAATTTCATTATTTTTACATTCAATTACCCATTTATGCAGTTGGGTTTATACTGGAGCAATCTAGGTAAAATACCCTGCTCAAGGGTACAGCAGCAGTGTCCCCCACCAGGAATTGAACAGACAGGCGGTACTTCATAAAATTCTTAACACCATGGGATGAAACTGTCAAATTCAGTTTATCGTAAGATATTATCAACCAACCGTATTCCGCTTGGTTATTTTTTTTACCTGGTCCTTACGGAATGTGAGCGTGGTCCCAGCACAGGCCAAGCATTTATATCAGAAATCAGCATAGCGGGCACACTGTTAAAAGAGCTGCAAAGCCAGTGCTGATTCTGTGTCTAATAAGAAAAGAGCACCCTGAGAACAGTACAACGATAAAGCAGATATAGTTTACTTTAAGTTCCATCCTGTACTAACAGAATACCTGCACTCATAGTTCAATTCAGAATAAATACATTTGTTTTGTATAGTTGTAGACCTAAAATAAACCACTTACATGATGACAAAGTTTCAATAAAATATATGCAGTAACTATTTGTGAAATGGTGTCCTATATTTATAAAAGAGTTAAATGCTAAAACATTGTAAAAAAAAAAAAAAAAAAAAAAAGCTAAAAGTGAAGCTGTTTATTTTTCCAGGCCTCTTTCGGATGAAAACATACCGTTGTGAGGAAGTCTTGGTAACAGCCCTTGTTTCACAGGTCTGCCCTTATATTCAGTGTGGAGTGTCAAGTTATAAGTGCTCGCTGCAATGAAGACCTTTCTTAAAGCAAGCAACCCAAAGTGTAAAAGGTCATTCCAATAATAATAGATCATGCCTGGAAAAAGTGATGTATCACTTTTTCTTAAGGTCGACCTTTTTCTAAAATCCTCATAATGTACTTCTAGTGTGATTTTTTTTTCTTTCTTTCATAAAATGTAGTGCTCAACAGAGAAAAGTAAGCCATGTTGATGAGGTCTATGGATCTTTATTTTTCATATGCAATTCATATGTATATTATGAAAGTGAAGTACAATTTACAGAGGTAAGTATATATGCCAGATTTCTGAAACAACATGTAAAAACTGTTGCAACCTGATTTTTTCCTGGCCCGTGCTACCTAAAAAGGTGGTATTATATCCAGCAGGACATAAAACATGTTTCTTCTGGAGGGATAACAGAAAACATTAGAGTTACCAGAGCATTTTCTAATATAGTTAATTGGATTGCACTGCCATATCCCGATTTATGGAATGACAAAACAAACAAAATAACTGTTCCTGCAGTTATTGATATCCTGACTTTGTTATATTATCATTGGCCAATATAAATAATATGTGGGTCGGTTGACAAATGACCAGTTATGAAGACTGACACATCTCCACTCTTCAAACCGTTTTGTCTAAATTGTTTCAGGATTTATATGTTGTTTGTCACCTTAACAGGATAAAACGAGCACTGGTGTGGTTATTACAAATAAGTTCAAAATGGTCATTAAGAAACTGGCCCTAATGAACGTAAATTGTGTCACTAAAACTGACAGCATGGGCTAATTAAAGCATTATGGTCCCCATTTATCAAAGCTTTTTCACTCTAGGGTGCAATCTGCACCATTTTTTTGTGTGAGAAAAACACACACACACAAGCCTAAATTAACCTTTATCACTTAGATATTTCTCCAAATTGTGCAAACACCACTGGAACTTTGATATAAAAGAGGTACAATCTAGATTGAAACATTATGTTGAAGGGGAATAAAAGGAATGGATGAATATATCACCTTTAATTTCAATACAGTCTGAAGACGGCAAACCATTTCAGGACAAACTTCCTTAAGAAACTCTGGCACATTATTCCTTTATACAGACTCCCCAAGGTTATTTTCTTAACCACTAACTGTGACCTCCAAGCTCCACACTATGAATTTTGTTGTGCCCTATATAAAGACACTGTTATGCACTGTTTTTACTCAAGGTGCCAAAAATGACACACCAATTGCCAAATGCTTTGGTTGACGATGTTCTTGTGTAAGAGTAACCTGATACTGCCAATAGCCGTCTAAACATGAATCACTTCAGTTTATATCTGAATCGCTCCTGAGGAAATAGCTCAGGACAGAGTAAATAACTGATAGTCTCAATAATGACAACTTTGAAAGCATATCCTTTCCAAATATGCATATTAGCTATTGATCTAGAGGCTGCTTGGATACTCATTAGAAATCAATGCACATGAAATACGAGTATATTCATAACATTATCTTTATCTTCTTCACATAGGAATTAATGGTAGACTCATAATCATAACAGAGAAATTCGATGCTGTTATGAGTACACAAAAGTATAACTTTAAATATGCCGTAATTATCAAATTAATGTTCATGTTTGTTATTTTGCCTGTCAAATGCAAAGTAACATGTTTAGTAAGTGGTTATTACCTAAAAGAAATTACAGTGTTAAGCACTGAGCTATAACCCATATTTCAGGTTAGTGCAAATACAAAGTTTAACATATGGATACACACTTAGTAAATGCAAGTATGTGGCTTTTAAAATGAAAAACAGGTTGGAGGCAGGTGTCAGTTTAAATGCACAAAGCAGCAGAAAATGCCCCAAACTCAGGCTTCAAACTTGTACAGCACATTTCCACTCAACCCAACTAGATTGCCTGTCACAACTGACACGGCTCATCAAAAGTTATCCTTCACTGCTCATGGGCAACATGAAGGGTCAAAAGACCAAATACAATGGTCCAACCCATCCCAATTTTATTCTTCCAAGCAGCAGATATTGAACTCTAAAATGACAAGAGAGAGCGTGTTGAAATAGCTGCCAAAGAAACAGAAGCTGTCCGGGGCTGTTGAGTTCGAGGAGAAAAAACAGCCTATCTATATGAATGCCAAGGCCTAGGATCATTCACCTACAATCTTACAACCAAAGGCCACGACACAATTGAAAACAGTGATGTTCTTTAGAACAGAGACTTCTTTTCTACTTAGAATTCATTTTCACATGTGTAATATGTGTTTCCATTAATTAAAAAGAAAGGTGTTTTTATAGGGTCTCCAGCTCCAGCTTTTCTCATTCATTTTGAAAGAAGTATGTGTTATTAACTGGGAAGGTCATGTTTTCAAGCTGAATTCTGTTCCTGTATTGAAGTTTTGAGTATGTCAGTGTTCAATGGAAACACTACCCTTTTCTTCAATGTTGTTTTCTGCACAATAACAGCAGGAGCTTGACTTCATGACCATTCACTAGCACAGGAGGCAAACTTCCTAATACTTTGATGTTAAACATAAAGGACATTTCTGCCTAGACACTGCTTTGTGGTGGCAACATCACCTCATGGCAATCAGATAAGCCATTGTCTGCTTATGACATCACAGAGGTAACAAAAAGATAGACATATACAATAAAGCAGCAACAAATATTTCTGCTGCTTTTATTAGTCACTCATCATAATGAAAACCATCAATGTTTTATTTTGTGAGATTACATATATATATATATATATATATATATATATATATATATATATATATATATATATATATATATATATATATACACACACACACATTGTTATTTAGGACAATTATTTACTTGATGATCTATAGTATATTAGCAGCTGCAGCTGGTATTTCATATTAGTGTTTATTCATATTATTCATATATATATATATATATATATATATATATATATATATATATATATATATATATATATATATATATATATATATATATATATATATGTGCAACAAAAAAAAAAATACCAAGTAGACTTTTTCTGAGATCTTTCCCTTTAATTTTAATTTTAACTTTAGTTTTATCTATCTTAAAATAAAATAAAAATAAAAGTACCTATGTTGAGCAGAATATACAGAAAACAAGAAAGTAAAGCTATTTTAAAATTCTATAGATTTTAGAAGACCTTAATTTTCTCAGTTAAATCAAATCCCCCAAAACTAATATTAGGGACTGTGATCTTGTATTTACCTTTTAAAATTGTTCCTCACCCATACTCCCCCACCTTCCACCTTCCCCCTGCCCTCTCTATGGGTTAGGGAATGATGATCTAGCACTTTTAAGGTCCTTGCTGCTTATGTTTGAAAGTTTTGACTCATAAACCTGATCCATTACCTTTATTTTCTTTCAACACAAGAGCCCCCTTGTAGCATTCATGAGCTGCAATTTAATTCGAGTGCACTTAAGTTCTTGCAAACACAAAACGGCCAAGAACACCATGTCGTGTATTAGGCTAGGAAGAGGAGATGAGTAAATATCACTGCACAAGGCAGCAGAGAGGATAACCTGCTTGCACATAAGCCATCCCAATTAACCAAGCCAAAAAAGCCTTTGCTGCAACTCCCCAAAGGCTGGTGGTACCTTGATGATTTACATTAACCCTAAAATTCCTGCACCAGTCATTTTCTTCTTTCCCTGCTAGGCCCTTATCCAGGTTTATCTTTGTGGAAAGCAACATTTTAATATTGGAAATTTCATTTAAATGTTAACTTTTGCATGTAACTTATCAATATACATATTGTTAATTTAGCTTTTTGGATAAGACTTTAGAATGTTGCACATGAACTTCATTCCAAATGCAACACTTCGTATATATTTTAAATGTATTAAACTGTGGATAGTGAAATTAAATATGATATTTGTGTTTTTTTTGTTGTACCGTCATCGTATGAATATCACACACACCCTGTGTATAATGTGCATGACTGAGCAGCCTACTTAGAAGCAGCTCTTGTATACTATCCTGGAAAACTTGGTTGTATTTCTGGAAGGAGAATCCACCCACTAATCAACACGTCATATCCAAGTGCCATAAAAACTCTGTGTGGCTTTCATTAATGTTGCTTTTTTGTTTGGCCTCTCAGTCACGTGCGGTGAGGCCAAATAGGGAGACGAAGACGATTCATCATCTTCATTTTATCCAGTCATGGTTTGGCTGCTTTGTCTTTGGGGGGAGGTGGCCCTACGAGCTACTTCCGATCTGCAGAACTAGACTACATGATGTCATCATGTATTCGCTAATTGGCTAGCATTGTGGATACCTGTCAGCACCTATGGACAAGGTCCGTCACCGTCTGTTCAATTGCAATTTAAATCATCCACATTGTGGATTCTTCGTCCTGAATAACAAAAACACCATAGTACTGCTATATTGAATACTATCACCCGGGTATTCTGCATGCATCATAAATAAAATGCAAACCATATATAAAATATAGAAATTCTCATAATATTCAAAGAGCGTGTGTTATACGATAATAAAGGTAATGAAAAAAACCTGTAAATAAAACAGTATATTTTTTACTATTTCATTATAAATATATGTGTCACTGCAAAATAATGTTTGAGTGTTATGAATGCTGAAGTAGTAATACATTTAAAAAAATCTTCATGACAACAGTAGTTCTTTAGTGCTGTTTTTCTTCTACTTATATTACAGAATAACTCCATGGATAACCTCAACAGAGCACCTCTGTGTATAAACCACTTGCAGATTCTGCTCTAGGCTAAACATTCTTCTGTACATACTGGTATATTCAACAGCCTCTTTAACATCTGAGAACAAATTACAGACAAGCCATTGCTGCTACATATCGCAAGCAGACGTGGCAACCCTGTGTTTTTCTATTATAAACATGTACAGTACCTCGCCCTAGAGTCATTTGGATGCTGATACAAGATTCATAATAGCTGTCAGAATCTGCGACTTTTCCTTTTGTTTTATGAGGTCAGGCAATATTACATGCACTGATATATTCCATTTTCCCAGCTGAAAACCTTCTCATTTGAGCACGACAGGTTGAGGGAGTCATGATTTTGCAACCCAGCATGTGAAACACTGCGAGGGGGCAGGTGGCTAACCCCACGTTCTCCTTTTGCTCTTGTCCACTGGCAACAGTAAATTAAACTGTCAAAAATGGAATTGTCCTGTCATCAACAAAGCTCTAGCTTCACAAGTATTGCAACATCAGATATATTTCTAATTCTGCATTTCCCTGCACCTGTAATTTCATCAGAAAGTCGCACTGGACCATGGTGAGAGGCTGTCCAAGGGACACCGGCACTGTGAATTGCTTCAGAGGCTCAACGTGCCATTTCAAAGACAGAAATTAATGAACAATGCCTGCAATTTATTACATAAGAAAAGGGTCCTGAGTGTGAGGTCTCGACCTTCAGCTCAGCTTTGATAACAGAGACCTGACACGGGGTGCCCAAAAAATGAAATCTAAAAAAAAAAGGAGCAGTTACCTTTTGCTTTCCAGCAGTTTTAAGATATTTATCTTCTTCTATATCCTTTTACTACTTCCATATAAAAAAGAGATTTTATGGCACCGACAAAAATTTTCTTTATAACCAAACTTATATCAACCATGGATTCATATTAGGGAGATCATATTTGCTCATCTAAGTTACAGGAACATTTGGAAACGCCACAGAAGAGAGAGAATAAGCACCTCATTTCATGTTACACTCTATTTACAAAACTGTATATAGATTATGCAAAGCCAAGTGAGTGAAGGTTTAGCTGATTTTTTTTTTCTAATTTTTAAAAAAAACATCAGTAGATAATCAAGAATGATAGAAACCAAGCATTTACTTAGCATGTGTATCTAAAATATTCAAAACTATATCATTTGATTATCAAGTCCTTGGAGGGCATCCAAATAAATAATTAGAGAGTCCATGCATGTTTTTTTATTTTTTATGAAAGAGGTTTTAAATTGTATTTGAAGATGTCATGTTACTATTGGATTCTCATAAAAAAGGCTATTGAAAAAACAATACCCAAAACCTACCTCTTGGGATCAGCCTGATTATGAGAACAAAGGTTAGAACTAGTTTATACCGAGCAAATAAAAAAAAAAATAGTACTGACTTTTTTTTTTTTTAACCCTTTATGGACAGTTTTGAAAATGTCCATAATTTCCCACTGGTATTGAAGACACAGTTTTCAGTTCATGCAAGCATTAATACTACAACATGTTTCTGTTACATGAACTAAATCAACTACTGGTAAATTAAATCAGTGCTCCTCACGTTATTGTAAAAATGTAATTTATTATTAAGAATTTAACCTATTAAAACAACTGCATCATATCATACAAGACAAACAGCACAAGGCACAAACAGACTGTTACACACAGGTGAACAATTGTTTCACCTAACTGATCTGAGCTAAAGTGACTTAACACAGCTTTATTAATTTTCATTTAATGTTGCTTTAAATTACTGACATTATTATCAAACAGTATAGGAAAGAACTGTGCATAATTAGTCTGCTTGTGCTATTTATCTGAAGCCACATACACAGTATCATTTTAATTACCTGGGCTTTGCAATATTGATCTCAGCATCAAATTTTAATATGACTATTTCAAATTTCCATATGACTAGTATTCAAATTTGTTCCAGCAATAATAATTTTGCAGGCATAAATGACTTTTCATTCAAACTATGTAAATTATTGCCTAACACTTGGGAACATGATACTTTCCACGCTCACAGCATGTTTATGTAGACCTCGGGGGCTTTGGTACTCCAAGCACCACTCTCTAATATGGCAGAAAAAGCCACCAATTACCAGAAGAGACAAAAGTCAACTTGGACAGGGAATCTCTTACCTCCCAATCCTTGTTCCCTAGCACTTTAATACACAATGTTAACGACATACACAATTGGAGGGCATTAGCTATAAATATGAATTGAAAGCAAGACAGGCGCTTTGTCACGATCTGACGATGTCAGCATCTCAAGTATTCTACAAACCTCGCAATGCAAGTTTCAGCATTAGTGTCTCAATTTAACTTGCATTAGTACCTAGCACCTTGATTACACTGTTGGGGTGGTAATCTCCCCCTGCATATGCCATCATTACTTATGTCAAGCCTCTTGAGTGGTTATGAATATTATTTTGTTTTACAAGAGAGGAAATTAGTGCCAGTCCCCTAGAGTTTTGGGTGCTTAACAGTGAAGCAGTACTCAACCCCCCTCAAATCCCATACCAAATCCATGTTTAGTGCCACATGTAGATAAGGGCTAAGCAGCAACATTCTGGCATAACTGACTCATATCCTTCTTTACTTTAGGTATCAGAAAAAACATCATCCTGTTTATTTTTTTGTTTTGTTTGTTTTACTCAACATTGTTATCCTTCCTCACCAGAGTGAAAATAAATTGTTTCTAAAACCACTTTTAAAATGTTTTAAAACCTTTAATTCCACTGTTCTGTGAAGGGATAAAAAAAAAAAAACACATTCTGCTTTACTATACAAAACAACCCCAACATACCATAAGTAATTTTAGATAACTGCATAAATACCATGCAGCAAAAAGAACCACTAAATATAAAAAGTGCTTAATTAAACAATAAAAAATACATATAGGTATTTTAAACAATAGCAAAAAATCACCATCAGAGAGCGAGCTATAAATACGTAAGGCGCAAACCAGTGCATCAGCCTTCAGACTTACTTTTGTCATGTCCAGTAAGTGAAGCATACTTGGACACTTAAAAATGTCATTTAAAAACAGAGCCATCTACAAAGGACTTAAGACATCTGCACACAAGTTCACATCACAAGTGTATTGAGCAGGTGGAATGAAAGATGTTTTGAGTGCAGATGGCTGATCCTTATGTGGTTCTTTCTCCCAAGAAAAACTAATTTTGCAATCTCCTTTACAAAACATAACATGCTGTATTACTGGAGAGAGAAATACTTTGCAAAAGAGATTTACAGGTTGCATGTTTATTCTGTTTACCTAGCAAATGAAACATCCAATATGAATAGGTGACATCTCTTGGGACTGAGAGAAATTCAAAAATAATGTACAGATGGGGACACAGGCGCATTGAAACTGAATACAAATGAGTGTGTCCCATAGAGTCACATCTGGGAAAAGAATAGGCCAAATAAATAATTTTGACATTAAAGGAAATTTAATTTAAAGGCTTGCTTAAGGTTATTTGATTGGAATCAGCATTGTGCTATTGTTGGATTAGCTTTAATATGTCATTTTATTTATAATAGCTACATGGGACAGCTACTATACCTTGTCTCCTTCTAAATAACTATTTTATTGACAATGATTACACACAAACTGTGGATTGTCGACAGACAAACTGTGATTAATTGACAGCCCTAATACATATATATATATATATATATATATATATATATATATATATATATATATATATATATATATATATATATATATATATATATATATATATATATATATATGAAATTTGCTTGTTTTCATGCATGTTTTTCTCATATTTTCATTTATTTTTGCTTGCAAAATTGGTAAAAAAAAAAAAAATCTTAATGTCTCAGCCTGAAACCTACTGTAGTGCAGACCGACTTTGTGAAATCATGTCAAGACAGGTCACAAAGCACACATTTCTCTGCAGAAGTGCCTTAGCACCAAGAGAACAACGCTTCCCACACTGCAAACTATGTCACTTGGGGATCCGCTCCTTTCATTAGACAAACTGAGAAAATGGTGTCCTCAACATCTCCCCAAATGATGCCAATTTTGAAAAATGGCTCTTGACAGCCTAATAAAACTTTCATGAATTGACCAGAAGGGTTCTCTTGAAACCCAGACTGACCAGAAGACACAAATCTGAGAAAGAACTACTGACTACCCCGTTTCCACAAGCCGTATAACAGAAGTTCTCTGGAGTAAAATCAAATGTACTGCTTCCAAATCTTTTGTCTGTCCACCAACATACTATACATACTGGAACATATCATTTTTTTTTCCAGTATAACACACAAGCATGACTTATTTCAGAATTAAGTGCTAGGCTCTCTGGTGCTTGGGGAAATGTAAACTACAATTTTGACTCCAAATCCACAATACACTTCACTAGGCTGTGTTCTCCAAAGGCCCACAGTGGACCCTTAAGATGATGAGCATCTTAGTGAGTGCTTTGGTAAATCATGCAAACAAGAGTGGGGAGGAGGACAAAGTCATCTCTTTTGCCATTTTGTATAACCAGTAAATTGGTTTACAAACTAAAACTCATTCAAAAATAAATACTGTACTGAAGATATACGACATCTGTGAAAACTGGTGTGACAGCTTAGGCTTGAGACAGAAAATTAGGAAACAGACTTTTTTTTATTCAAGATGGAAAAAAAAAAACACATCTGAACATTAATTTGTGTAATTCCCAAACTCATATCTACTGCTGATGAACCAAGAAACTAGCTTGCAGAATGAATAGATAACATATTTTTTTTAGATTTGTATGTCTTTAGTACATGGTGTCAAAGTACAATCAAATAACATGTCCCGGATTTGGATAAAGGACTTAATCAAAAATTTAAATACTTTTAATATTAACAATTTTCGATTTTAACACTTGCACTGGTATTTCTTTTTTCTTCTTTTGTACAAGCTGTCTTTATAAGGGGGCCAATGTGCCTGATACACGTGCCAACAAAAGCATTTAAAATCAGTGATTGCTTTCAGAAACTTTAATTACAATTTGAAAATGCTATTTCTGCTGTATAATAGATTCCAATTGTTTCAGTATTATCTGACTTGCAAATAAAATCTACAGTATATGAAAATATTCCCAGGATTAATCAGTCTTGAAATTCTAATATGCTCTTGAAATACCAAATATAAAGACAGCAATGTTGTTGATGTAGTGGAAGCCCCTTGCTTTTTACAGTTTGCTATTATTATGCATATCCAGGTAGAAAGTTAATTAACCCAAAGCTTAAGCTAATTATGATAGCAGAATGCTATCAACCAAACGCTTTTAGTCAGACAGCTGTCCAGAATTTCATTTGCTAATCATTTGTCTTTTGGCTGAGCATATGGTACATTTTCATGCTATCAGAGGAACAACAAACAGCTGAAAATCATTAACTAAAAACAATGTGCATAAAATCAGAAGCAGTTTTTATATGGCTTTGTGTCAAACAAAAAGCCAGATCCTTGCCCTATAAAAATGAATGATTATTTTGGTTTGTGCCACTTAAAATGTTTAGCTGATAGTACAATAAATGTGTGACAGGAATTCAGATGCACAAATGAACTGTTTATATTTATATGCAGATGAGGCTGGGTGTTTGTTATTTATCCATGGTATGTTAATAAGATATTGCATATGCAGGCTCATCAAAGCCTTGTTCTACCCGTACAACAGGATTATTCACTTGAAGCATAACACATTAACACTTTTTCGCTTTTTATGTACTGTATCCACAGTACCGTTGATGTAAGGTCATGGTCATCTACAGGGATACAAGAGTTACCATTGTAATTAGCTGTACCTTTAATGGTCTAAGAACTGTGTCTAATCAATTAACCAATTTATCAAAATAAAATAATAAATAACTATAAAAATAAATTGTTTAAGCAGATACAGATGTCACAGCCGTAATAAATAAATAAATACACATTTAAGTTAAACACAGTGCTTAGCATGCACGTATAATGTAGTCAATGATGGGTTATTTCAATACAATTATTTGAACTGTACAGTGTACGGATGTGACATGTTACAGACAAATGCTACATACAAACAAATACCAATGAATGAAGTTCATGGTATAGTTGTATGTACCATACAATTTTTTTTTTTTTTCAACTTTGGAGCCCCAATTGTTCGCAACTCCCCACTTGTCAGATGCATTGTTTAATATTGCTCTTCACCTACATGTAGGTCTTGGAATGAAGGATTCTCAATGCAAGGTTCGAAAGTAAAAGTCAGTGTTTCCTCGACACAATGGAGTATCCACTGCGAGCAGGTTTGAGAACACTTTCGAACATGGATTCAATGAGAAATCTGCTCAAAAAAGATGGATTAAATTATGGAGCTAAGCACCGTAACACTGGACGATGTAAATATAATAAAACTGACTTCTATAGGACTGGGCAAAGCCTTTCCTGCTGCTTCCAACACCTGGCCAGAATATTAGGGATTGGCAGACTGGACCAAAGCATTAAAGCCAACAGTTCCAAAACTGCTTAGTTCATCAAAAATGATAGCTAATCCATTGATGTTGGAATAATGTATGTAAAAATAAATAAATACGAATCTTGGATACAGTGACAAAACACTACACTTAATTTATTTATCTATTTAGAGTTTCAAGGATACGTAGTAAAAATAAATAATCTCACAGTCAATATTTTCTCAGCTACTACATTCTCAACATTTTACACTATTTGGTAATGTTCATTACATTGAAAAGAAATAAGAGTTGACTATATAATTATGTAGAAATACTAAAAGAAACAAAAATTCAATGACAAACATTTTTCAAATGTTTGTCATTTAATTTTTTTAGATTTCAGTATTTCTAAATTCAGCACTATTGAATGTTTAGTAGTTATGGGTTACATAATTATATGTTGTCTAAGGCATTAGAATATGAAATAACAACCTTGTGTGTGTGTATATATATATATATATATATATATATATATATATATATATATATATATATATATATATATATATATAAAAACCTTATTCATTCATAAACACAATTGTCCTTTAAAAAAAAAAATAACCAGAACTGCTTCTTGACTTTTCAAGTGATGCGATAACTGCAATTGTAGCTGGTCAAAGGATTGCTCGAGTGTGATTAATTGTTGGTCTGAAGGGTTTTCTGTAGGTCACGGACCAACGAGCCTCTGGGAATTTCCATATCTGTAATATACAACTGTGACAATACATGAACTCTGTTTTTATTACAGTAGGTACTTGCACAACAAGCAATGCAATAGCAAGCCTATAAAATGCAAGGTTTTAGAGTCCTGAAAACATTTCTTGATCATGTGGCTGTAATACATGTGGTCATGTAAACAGCAGAAATCTTCTATTTGATGGACAAATCTACCAAACTAATAAAATCACTTAACAAAATCACAGCACTGTATACCACTCAATAGTCTGAAAGCAGATGGAACATACATGCTGTTTATCATTAACCCTTTAAGTAACTTGGTTTGCTTTATGAACATTTGATTATACCATTAACTGGGTTCAGTCTGCTTTTCACAGACACAATTTCCTAAACATGTGAGTAAAGTTTACAGTACATGGAAAAATACACTATGTACCACATTCATCATCTCTGCTTCTTTCTTTCAAAGTTATTGCAAAACTCAAGTAGGTCAGAAATGTACTTGCCTTGTATCACAAATATCACATTTCTTTATATATTGAATACTACCTTATCATCTGGTATCACAGCAGTGACTCCAGCCAAGAAAAACTACCAAGACTGAATACACAAGACCAAACTTTGTCAAATCTTATTTATTTCAAATGTCAGAATGCCATTATTTGTATGCTTATAAACACCTTGTTGATGAAGAAAAACATGATAGCGCCATTTCATTAAATTTAGCATAGTTTTTAAATCTCATAGAGATGTATGTGAATCAAAGAGTGCATATACAGTAGTTTAAACAATGTACATTGGTTACTTATTATTATTATTATTATTATTATTATTATTATTAACTCCATGTTTGTTTCAATGTTTAATGCCCCATGATGGCCACTAAGAGTACAAAGAGCAGCATAAGCCAATGTAGTGACATCAGCTATTACCTCCATGGCTTTCAGAGGTGCATGGAGTGACTGAAACAAAAGGTTTTGTTTGCTTTTTATATGCATTTTTACATTAACAAACCAATTATTTCCAATTGTATTTCACAGGTTTAGGAATAGCAGTATTGCCAACTCTCTATATTTTCACGTGCTACTACAGACGAATCTCTGATTGTTAGACTTTATGTCTCAAAACGAGTTTCTGTTGATATTTCATCGTTGCTGTAAACCCAAAGCTGAATGAACCTTTGACCCCCATTTAAGTCACATAAGATCTTAATGGGACTTAAACAGACAATGAAGGTGCAAGGGATCCCACATGTCTCTAGTTAGACTAGTTTCAGATTTACATCCCAATTAGTTGAAAAAAGGCTGAGTAAACAAAGCTGTTCTGGAAATTGACAGCAAACACAAATAGCCCTTTTTGATGTGCAACTTTAGCATATTTCAGAAAAAAGTGAATCTCATTTAAAGCAGTCTGAAAATGTTTAGAATATAAAAAGTATGCAAAAAACATGTAGACATGCTTACTTGTAAAATTTATAGCCAGTGCATGTAATAATCCATTTAAAATGTACCCCCTACAAATGAAGATTTAACAAGACGGACAAAACCAACTGTGAAAAGCAGTGAGGATGTCCTTCTTCATATCAAATTCAAAAACACCAATAGAAATGACACAATATGGCTTAAAATCCATTATTAATTACCGATAATACATTTCAAAAGCCGTTAATGCTCAAAAAACAAGACAATGCATGAGCTATAAAATAAACTATTTACAAAGTCGCTAGCATTGTTATGCAAGATGTAACTGCTTCAAGTCACTCGGGTGCAATCAATTAAAATGAACAGTGATGTGTTCCATGCAAGAATCAATGTAACAAGCTCATTTTTCCAACTAAGGGCTTTGTACTTGTGTTTAGAAAATTCCTTACCAATAATTCTGCTGATTCACATGTAAAAAAGTAAAATGTGTGTAATGTTCTCGTATTTAGCCTTGGATGATTGATATCAATTCCACTTCACAATATTACTGGGAAATAAAAATACCCCAGCTCTAATATAGCATGTGACAAGGGCTCCTAAAGCATTTCTATTTAGGACCTCACAAGCTAAATTGCTTTTGCTGGCCCCTTCCACCTCTCAGCATGGTTGACAGACAAATTGATCGAAACATTGGAAAATAATATGCTTGCAAAATTTCTCTGGGTGAGATTTCAGTCTTTTGAATTTTTCATACAAGAACAAAATGAAAGATTGCCTCCTTGATTTTCCCTCCATTATGTCTCCCCTTCTTATGTACTACTACAGTAACGTACCATACTTCATACTGTGGCAATATGTTGTAAACCAAACGTGTAACATTTTTCACCAGACACCAAAGCGATGTGATGTTGGGAAGCTGGGTAGCAGGCATCTTTGCCCTGCAGATTATGTTGTTCAATTATAATAAATTCATACATTTGAAGTTGCCTTAGGGGCTCTCATTAGACTTAGGGGTGTTTATTACAGGAAATATTGCTTGTATCAGTTAAGAAGCAAAAAGGCTGGATGATTTGATTAGAAATGTTGACAGCTGAGGTGTGTAAGAAATATGTCATTCTAGTGTATTTTCCCAGTTTTAATAACAGGATTCATCATTTTTATGAGTACTTTAACTCTTTGTAAATGACTAAAGCAATCAGACTAGGGCCAAAGTTTTTTTTTTTTTCTCTGTCAGCATTGTGATACACTTCTCTATTGTTATTTATGAATCCTTTTTTTCCATTTTTATAATATATTTGGTTATAAATATGAGAGTCAAGCTAATGACTGACAGGAGTTAATCTATTTGTGCATCTGTGTCCTGTGTTTCCAGAACAGTAGCTACTGTATTTTTGCTGTAGGAACAATACTACCTCTACTACTTAAAAAAAAATAAATAAAAATAATAATAAGTGTTTAAATAAACTATTGCTCTACCACTAGACACATCGCAACACTATGGTTGAAACCCTGGTGAAACGAGGTGCCATACAGCTGAAATCCACATTTTCACCTCTACAATGCATAATACTGAGTACTACATTAAATGTTTAAGTTACTCATTTTCTGGTTTGATAACTTTATCGGGTGTATTTTTCCTTTCTTCCTTCGAGCATTGCTGTGTCATCACAGAGCTGTAACAAATTCACACAATTATTAAGAAATGCAATAAATATATACTGTACATGTTTTTTTTTTTTTAATGTTTAACAAAATACACATCTAAGGTTTTTAGAATCACTTTACTCTCCAACTTGTCATCTGAATAGTGAAACTCAGAAAAGCATAGACTTCTAAATACTACTAGCAAAATGTTCACATCAGCTAATAATGTAAGGTTATATGTCGGAGCACAATTCCTCGACACTGAACTTCATCACTGCGGTGTCGCTCAGTTGATCAGCAATCGTTTTATTACTTTACTTTTCAGATTTTCTAAAAAGTTACAAACATAAATAGAATATTGCATTGGGTGCTGTACGACACAAGCTTATATCCACCTCGTTAGAGGTCAGAAGGACCGGTAAGAGAGGGCTTTCTGACCGCTTGAATCGGCTTGTGTCTTACAGCATCCTAAACTACTTATTTTGTTTATGACATATAGTTAAATAAGAATAAACAATACAGCTAATCTTAATGATGCAATTTCCATCTAATGAAAACTATCCGCTACAAGCCTGCAGACACAAACTATTGCACACAAATACAAGTCAGATTGCCGAATCAAACCAATAATAACAGGGTCTACTATACAGTGTATTATTCACAGTATAACTCCTCAAAGGCACAGGACTGCAAGTAGCCCTCATCTTTTTTATTGTTATTAAAATGTTGTTTCTTTGTTGTTTTATTTGCCAACAGCATAATATTAACCTAAAACTTCGACGGAATCGTACCATTAAACACAGAGAGTGCAACACACCATAATAGTGTTCTAATAGGCCTGACCATTCTTCTGACAAACCTCTAAAAATTTTGGCTTCTATATCTGTGAATTGGTGTTTCAATGACAGATGTTTGTTGCGGCAAAAATCTCTGTCAGAACAAAATTAGGTGATCTATCATTTTAAGATATGGTCTTCATACACTGTTTACTCGAAGATATCACTTGCCTCCAGCCAATTTTGACCAAGTACATTCTTGTATATCACCATTTTTGTGATAAATGCAGCTGTTGAACAGAAAATAACCTGCTATAATACCGCATTATTACTGCTGTTAAATTCTATACGTTGGCAAATCAGGTATACTTTATTCCACTATTACAGTATTAACACTTCTTTGCGTGGTTTAGTTTCTTTATCTAACTTGATTGTATTGTGTTCATCTAATGAAACATTTTAATGCTGGGATGTGCTTCTGCAAGTAAATCACAGGAAAAAAAGAGGATTTAAGAGCATGCAAAACAGAGGACATTACAATATTTTTACATTTCTTTTAATGTCTTGAACAGGGTCATCCAGCAACTGTTTACTGTATTGTTATCACAAACTGCAAGTCACAATTTCACTGTTTTAGTCCCTTGTAGCTAAAGAATGAATGTGATCCAGGGTGATAAAATATGTGATAACAAGCAATATATATATATATATAGTGTTTTTTGGTTTTTTGTTACTAGTAGTGACACACAGCACCATGCAGGTGGCAACACTGACACACAATGCCTGATGAGAATGAGGGAACCAGTGTTATGCTGTGACCCACATGATATATTGTAAGAGGTAGCAAGAGAGGATTGAACCCTGGTCTCCTGGTTCAGAGATCAATGCATTGTGAGCTACGCACCATTTAACAAAGCTTCATCTAACCTCACACTTACTGTGCCAAGGTCCAATCGCTAACCAGGGAAAAAAAGCAAAAAGCACAAGGATTAAACTTGAAAGTTACGCACAAGACAATCATTTTCCCTGTGAATTTAAAGAGCTTCTTGAATAACAAACACTGTGATGTAATTTGTTATTAATAGTAATACAGTGCGCCCACTTCAAAATTCTGGAAGTCTTGATTTTTTTATGATAGATTTAAACTGCAATGCATACTTTATGGTAATGCTTTCTTTAAAGTTTCATTAATTCCCATGTGTTTTTCACTTAAGTGATTACACTTCAATTTGTCAGAGGTATACTGATTGCATAGCAGATAATTCATTGAAAGGTAAAAAAAAAGTTGGGCTGATGCCACAAGACAGATATTTTTATACTGCAATGTGCAGTAACTGCAGATGTACATTTTGCGAGGAATTGAAAGAATGTTACTATACCCACAAAATAATGTACATGTACTTACAATGCTATCATATATGTTGGTAATGTGTACATTTTAATAACTTGCATTGCAAATTTACATGCACGGCTTTACCATTTGAAAGATTCGATTTTAAAAGACAGTTTATAGTCTTTCTGTGAAGTGAAAACATAAGTAAAAAAGCACATGGCAACATAGAGCAAAAGGGTCATTCCTATGGTTCATATACAGCCTACAGAAATAAGTATATATTACGTATGATGAGTTTCATTATATAAACAGAACACCACTTGGTAGTTCCTTATGCCATTTAAGGATGGCATGTGGCATATCATTTGGCCTACAGCAACAAATACCATCTGCAGAATACATTGCAGGGGTTCAATTTGCATGCTAAACTGTTTCTTGAAGATTTCATCTGGTCCTTAATTTTTCAAATATGAACAATATTATACAGTTCATTTGATTGACTCCAACGCTTAGAGAATAGCTCTCTATATGTTTAATATTGTGGTTAATGAAGCAGAGAGCTTGTACAACAAAACAATTTCCTATACAGTACTTTTTTATGAGAGGAGCTTTTAATCATAAACAAATGCAATCATTTATGTTAAGCAACCCATACACTTACTCAATGTAGCACAAACAGCTATTGAGCAGAAATTATGTGGTGGTAGAAAAATAGAGAAACAACTATACTGCAGACTTTGCAGTTTGAGCCTCATTCATTTGCACCACTCCAAAAAACGAATATGTTAAAGCATATATTTATACCAATGGTATCCTAAACAATTTGCATTTCAGTAATCTGTAGTGATGGTCTGCTGTAGAGATGAGTGGTGCAGAATGAATGTGCAGCACTAAAGGGATACTGTACTTTATACCCTCTCAATTTGCACAATATATCATTCTTTTAAATGGTTTATTATCACATTATTATTTGTTCCTATAAGTCACCAGCATATTAGGGAGCAGTTATAAAAGTGCATTTGCTATGTAGACCCAATCTGATTTAGATATCTATTAAATAAACTACTGGATTGTAACACTCATTATAAATATTCTACACTTATGCTTTTAATGTCACGTGAACACCCAATCAACCAAATAAAGAAATACATAATTTACACATACCATTCTTCATAATTTAATGTATACAATGTATATAATGTGTGAGTTATTATAAACTCATTATTATTTTATTATAGCTAAACTGGATTAATGCCTACAGATTAGAAACATATCTAAATTGTTATATAGTAGTACCATTGTCTGACAACCATTTCCCTCCATTCAGCTAAGTGGTTTCCAGCAAAGCCATCACTATGATCTTCAAACTGTAAATGCAATTATGTATACAGATTACATTACTATATTTTGAGGAAACACCTAATTAATACAAAATGTCTTTGTTCCAGTATTTTCAAACAAGGCATTAGTGCCTTCCTACCTAGAACATATTATCTGAAGGTTCAGTGGTATTTATTGGTCAAGAAAATCTTAGGCTGACAATTTCAGAATGATTAATGAAGGCACCTTTTTCAGAGAATGTCAGACTCTGCCTTTTTAACAACTGACCTTTTATGGAATTCTACTGAACTCATAATTCCACTTTTGTTCAGTTTCTTATTAGTAAAGTTAAAATGAATACTTAAGGGAATGACGGCTAAGTTGATGCACAGTAAATCTTAAAAAGTGTCAAGTTCTTGGTGAGATCATCCTGAGCATTTTACATGCACTTGCCCTTAATATTACTTTCAATGCTTTCAATCTTGAAAGAAAAAAGAAAAAAAGAAAACATTTTTGCTAAAGGAAAACACTTGTGAAAACAATAATGAATACAAAGGGTAATTTCAGGTCAAATCAACCTCTAACCTCCATAAAATGCAATGAGTTAAAACTTGAATTTATACCAAGGGTATCCTGAGGAATTTTCATTTCAGCAATCCCTAATGATATATTGTAGAAATGGGTAGTGCAGTGTGTGAATGTGCATTGCTAAATATGGCCCTTTCATCTTTGGAACCCCAGATTTAAATTAGATCATGTAGAGAGAAAGTCAGTATGATCTGATGGTTTAGAGATAGCCCTTGGTATCTATGTGTACACAATAAACACCTGTGTACAGTATATAATTTGCACAGCACTAAAGGTCTCTGCACACCCGACAAGATGTGATGAGCGAATACGTAGTACGACACACCGCACCACAACAAAAAAAATAAAAGATGCATTTTTAATACGAGCCGTTCACACTGCCTGCGATGCGACGGGACGACACTGAAGCAATGTGAAAAAATTAGCATTGTTCTCTATTTTTGCGATTTTGTAGCACGGCAGCTAGGGAACTGACCAATGAGGAACAGCTTCCCTTGCACGCCTTTTTCAGTAAACAATGGGGGAAGAAAATATCTTGCAGTATCAAAATAACCAGATCTGTACAATAAAGGACACAAAAATGATAAAAACAAGGCAATGAGGGAGAACATCTGGCAGTCCATTTCTAGGGAACTGGATATAGCCGGTGTGTATGATTCGTTTACCTTTACTGAAATAAGTATTCTGAAAAGCTAGTATGTATTCTACATTTTTATCAGCTCTATATTGGGCACCCCTGTCGCCACTGGTGAAAGGTAGTGGCGCAGCTAAAGTAACATTCGCAGGACAAATCGTATCGCATCCAGTGTGTAGAGGCCTTAAGTCTTTATTTTAATCCCCCTAAAAATGTTGTACCCAATTTCAAATGTTGCCTCATTGCTGCAAATCGCTACTGATCAGATGGTCTGATGACTAGCATTAAAAACACAGCTGTGGATCTAAAAAAAACAGTACTAGATATTGCACTGCTTACAGTAGTGTTTATTAATTAAATTACTTTTCACTATAGAGTTTACTAAAATGTATAATTAAAAACATATAAAACCTTAACATACATTGCTATATTGTGCTACCATACTTTATATGTCAGAACATATCAATACTGTACAGAAACCTTTTTTGTAAAGAGTGTGACAACAACCAAAGTGATATTATCAGGAGCTCGTCCCTATTGAATCTCACTATTTACTATTTGAATAGTCCCAATTGAATCTCACTATTTACTGTCCTGGACATTTCAATTTGGTAATAATAAAAGGATGGCAACATTACCTGGAGTGATAGTGAGAGGGTTTGACTGTAATCACACATTGTTATTCAAATTATACATAGAGAAAGTGGATTACAAATACTATACAGTGCCCTCAGGATTTTAATCATATAAAATGTACATTACCAAAATATAGTGGCTGTCAAGCCTGACATAACATTAGGGATCCAAGCTCTACATATACAGTATATTAGACATTATCGTCTCATAAAATTTGTAAAATTACTTCAAAATAAAATATTGAAAACAAAATGTATTCAACTTTCACACACAGATTTGGTGTTTTGCTGACTAATAAACACAATAAAAGCAGTATACTTTTGATGTTTTTGTTTTGCCATCAATTTTCATAGAAGGATATAATTTTGACATTTGTCTTGGAGGAAGTTAAATTGCTGTTACATTTCATTAAAAGCCATTCATTTTCCACAACTCCCCATTCATTTATCTAAGCCTGTCCCCTCTACTGCAATGAACCTGTCTGGGAATGATGATGAGCCATTCTGAGTGTAACTACATGATGAAATTTCCTTCGCATCTCAGTTGAACAGAGCTTAATGTTACCAATATTATTCATTTTTGCTTTAGGAAATAGTGCCAGTTTCCAAAAGGCAAAAAAAGTCCTTGACCAAAATAGCAAAGGATATTAAACTGAGAAATGATCTATTGATGCAAATCATTAAATCTATTTGCATTTGCTTACTGAACCTTAACACAGAAATTAAACCATGTTCAGAAAGAAAAAAAAGCTGGTTGTGCATGGTTAAAGAGACATCTTGGAGGATCCAAGCTCCATATCATTAATTTTCTCACTTCCCCTCATTAACAAGTAAAATGTTTTTACTGCTTGAAAAATTTTAATAAATAGAAAACGCAGGGCAGCTGACATACGTTAGCAATGTAATATACGAGGGTATTAATATGTTTACATAAATTAAAGAGATGGCCTTACATTTTAAAAAGGCAGATTTCCTACTTGGCAGGCATTGAATTGTTTGGTAAAGCAATCCATGTCATCTTATATGAACATGTTTTCTAAATGCATGAACACATATATATATATATATATATATATATATATATATATATATATATATATATATATATATTTTTTTTTAATCTTTATTACTTATCCCTTAATTATGTACATACTTCCGGCATAAAATAAGGAAGATTTCCTGCTGGTTCATACATTTCTCTACTCTAAAGGTCAAAATAGAAATTAATGGGTGGTGAAGAGAGACACTAAATAAGATTACTCAATTAGTAAACAATAATGTCTTTCTTAACTACTTATGCATTTAGTTTCCTTTTTTTTCCCCCTAAAACATTTCCTACAAACATTCAGGCATATTCACTAATGGCTGCAATAGCCTTGGTACATTCACCTATAACATACAAGTACTAATTAACTTCCTAATCTCCTATCCACCTCTTTACAGATGAACTCCACGTAAAACCTTTTTTTCTGAAATAGTTAAATTCCATGAGAATACTTAAAACAAGTGACATCTTCATGTTAATATCATTACAAGCTAATCGTTTGTAGACCTGTCAGTTGCAGGTGCCTGCTTTAAAGCTTAATGAGACTTTCCTCCAGTTACCACGAGATGTACCATGTTACTGGGGAACTTGGACCTGCTGTAATTGGGTCAGATGTATTTATTACTTTACTCCAGTGCTGCTGTATACACTTTTTAAATAAAAAGAGTAAAAGTATTAATTGACTTGAACTAATTGACTTTCCATTGTTTGTTTGTTTTACTAAAACTTGCTCATTCTCTATGTTAATTACTATACTATAAGTTTTAATTCTTGGTACTTTAATTTTGAATCCCATTTCCCACACCACTGCCTATAGTGGCCCCCTACTAAGTAAGTGTACATCAAATCTGGTTGCAAAGCAATTAAAATATGTGAAATCTGTACTTGCCTGTACATGTTACAGCCATTCGCGTGTTCTAACTGCTGTACTGCAGCTATCTGGCATCTTGTGTTTTGTTAATCAGCAGAACATAATTCAGGGAAGTCGAATATGATCTGAATGAGGTTTACCCTTTAATCTGGACTGTGAACTATAGAACTGTGCTGGGAATCTAAAGGGTTAAAAATGCTAGTTTACAAACCGAAGCAACTATTCGAAACACAGTAAAGGCACTCATGAACAGTTAACTGCAAAACTTCTGCTGGGGTAGTGAAAGAACCAGTTAACTATCAAAAAAACCCAAAGGGTAATTTAATCCTTTGGCCTTTGCCATGTATTCCTGTCTTTTGAACAGATCTTGCTCAACTTTGCCCTCTTCATGACCCTTATTTACTGGTTAAAAATGTCTTTATTTCTTGTTTTGTATACTTTGTCAGGAACTCTGTATGCTGTTGGCAAACTGACCTGTCATTATTTTAACCACATGTATCATAATATAAACATCTCAAAGAAC
Source organism: Acipenser oxyrinchus oxyrinchus (assembly GCA_030684275.1). NCBI lineage: Eukaryota > Metazoa > Chordata > Actinopteri > Acipenseriformes > Acipenseridae > Acipenser > Acipenser oxyrinchus. Next base: position 48,143,116 of record CM060257.1, on the reverse strand, counting down.
AGGAAAACTAAAAAAACACATTATCCTTTTATAAAAAAAAGTGTTGCAAGCTTTTTCCTTTTTAACCCCTTATCAACCCTACATTTGTTTACATACATCACAAAATGTATGTAAGCAAATTTACTGCAATACATTAGGAAAATCATTATTCACTAGCTTCATGAAATAATTCTGAGCATAAATTTTGACCAATTGTTGATATATATATATATATATATATATATATATATATATATATATATACACACACACACACACACACACACACACACACACACACACACACACACACACACACACACACACACACACACAGTGGTTTGCAGTATTCACCCCCTACCAATAATGTCACATTTTGTTGAATTACAAAAAATGTATGCAGTTTTTCAAACAAACTTTTTTTATTCATAGCTGTAGTGGTTAAACTGAATGCTGTTATATGAGGAGGAGGTTAAATGACAGCAAAACTTGCAAAGAAAATGTACAAAATCAAATTTACTGGTTGCATAAGTATTCAGCCCCTTAAGTCAGTACTTGGTAGAAGCACCTTTTGCAGCAATTACTGCTATGAGTCTTTTTGGATAGGTCTCTACTACCTTTGCACAGTAGGATGGCGAAATTCTTGCCCATTCTTCACGGGAAAATTGCTCCAGTTCTGATAAGTATGTTGGGGATCGAAGGACTGCAATCCTCAAGTCTCGCCATAAATTTTCAGTTGGATTCTCTTTCTTGTTCAACCACTCCAGTGTGGCTTTGGCTTTGTGCTTCGGATCATTGTCTTGCTGAAATGTGAATTTCCTCCCCAGTTTCAGAGTCTTGGCTGACTCAAACAGGTTTTCCTCAAGGATTCGCCTGTACTTTGCACCATCCATTCTCCCCTCTATCCTGACAAGCTTCCCAGTCCCTGCTGGGAAGAATCCCCATAACATGATACTCCCACCACTATGCTTGTCAGCTAGGATGGTGTTGACTGGGTGATGTGCAGGGTTGGGCTTGAGCCAGACGTAACACTTGGAATTCAGACCGCAAAAGTTCAATTATTGTCTCGTCTGACCACAAAACCTTTTTCCACATGCCTGCAATGCTTTTTCGCAAACTCCATAGTGCTTTAAGATAAGGCTTTTTGAGTAATGGCTTCTTTCTTTCCAACCGTCCATACAGGCCAGCTTTGTGTAGGGACCGGCTTATTGTTGATGTGTGAACACTGACTCCCATCTCAGACACAGAACTTTGCAGATCTCTCAAGGTCATTGTTGGCTTCAGAGTGACATCCCAAACCAGTTTCCTGCTTTCCCGGCTGCTCAGTTTGGAAAGGCGACCTGATCTGGGTAGTATAATGCATCTTCCACTTCTTAATGATGGACTTCACTGTGCTGAGAGGGATAATCAGCACCTTTGAAATGTTCTTGTACCCTTCTCCTGCTCTGTGCCTCTCTACCACTTTATCCCTGACTTGTTTCGAAAGCTCCTTGGTCTTCATGGTTGCTTTGTTGGATCACTATGTGAGTTGCAGCTTGAAAGTCTTTATACACCTCAGGGAAATTATCTACAAGTTAAACCACTTTGCGTACACAGGCTGAAACCATTTCACTAATTTTGTGACCTTTCAAATAATCATTTACACCTGAGCTGATTTAGGGCTGCAGTAGCAAAGGGGTTGACAACTTATGCAACTGAGATGAATCTGTTTTTTAATCTGTAAATTGTACTTATTTATATTCTATATGCATTTTTTAAACAATCAATGTGGAGTAGTTTGTGTAGATTCGACATTTAATGTCTAATCTGAAAGTGTCGTGGAGTACGCTCAGGTGCCAACAAAATGTGAAAACTTTGCCTGGGGGTGAATGCTTCTGCAAACCCCTGCATATATATATATATATATTGCTCAATCAGTGTAAATGTTGCAATTTAACAATACCCTGATGTAAACACATCCAGTTACATTTCACCTCTCTTTTGAATCTGCCCTCTAGCTATTGTCCATGAGGCTTACAGAGGGCCAACATGGGAATGGATAGTGATCTCAAATGATTAGTTTCTCAGCATCTCAACATGTTGTCAATTACAGAATAGGATTCCCTACATCAAAAAAAAACTGACAGCACTGGGCATTCTTGTCAGATGTCTATAATCCAGCTACTAGGTGGCTTCAGGGTTGTTAAGGCATGGGAGAATTAAATGCCGTCAGAGACACGGTTATTTTTTTGTAGTAAAAACAAATAAGTAAATACACTGACTTCACAGTACTAGCATTTCAATGACAATGATACAGAGGTTGCATGTGAACGATCAGTATAAGAGTATAATACCGAACATGGGTTTATCGATTGCTTTCCAACCCTTTTATTTGTTTGTTTAACATTTAAGTGCCATAACAGCGAATCAGTTAATTGCCATTTACAGTGCATTGAGGAGAAAGCTGACTGTCAAGCACAATTGCTATCAGCATTATTGTATGTGGCCCCTGATAAGCCACACTAAAGAAAATAACACTCATCCTCTTAACTTACCAGGAAGTGTAAGCAACTGAAGGCTTTTCTACCTCACCTACGGAAAATGTAATCTGCATGTTTTGCAATTATGATTACAGCATTGTGTGCACCCTTTACCCTAATAGTGATCTGACAAACTAGTAGCTCCCAAATGAATAGACCAAGCTTACCCGTAGCACTTATGAAAATGCTGGATCTCAGTCATATCGTTTTTATCAGTTCTGAGACTGAATCCCCCTTGACCCCCTGATGTAACCTAACCTTAGTAATGATGCCGGAGCCTACATCTGGAAAGCAAGAAACCAGCAAAACCTTTCCACTTTATCACTCAACCTGCTGCCATCTTATAGATTCTGCAAAGGCACTATGTGTAATTAACACTTCCCTTGAGCAGTTCTAGTAGGAACTGATGAAAAGGATGGGATCAAAAAAAATACAAAATACAAAATACAAATATCAAATGCATAAATGTATATTCTAGGTGCATCATTTTAGACGGATTATTAATTAAATCGTGGATAACAGTAGAAAAAAAAAATCTGGGGAATAGAGATAAATCATCCAAAACGAAAGCCTATATTCAATCTACTTTTAGATGTTAAAATTAGGTTTGCAACAGACTGTGCATGCTATCAAACTTCTCATTTTAAGCTCAACTGTGTGTTAGAGTGAGTTTCATATTTGCACTGGTGGTATTTCTCTGAACCATATTTCTTCAGGGATCTGCACAAATGTTCATGGTTTGATGAGAAATGTTCCACTCCATCACATCTATAGATTCTTTTCTGTCTCAAAATTTCATACTTTTATTAATCAAATCATTGTCAAGCTTCTCGTCTACCTTTCTGCAGGTGTAGCGTCCTCTTGCAGCTGTATGTAGTGCACACCATTTTCACATCCAGTTACCTGGATCTCACCCAGGGGACTCAGCAATGTGACTCCTGCCAGCTTGCACTGTCTCGGGTTCCTCTTGTGAACACTCTGTCCGACAAATGAGAAATACTAAATTCAGATAAAGCAATACTAGGATGGTTTAAAGAAATGGTATGTCAAAAATATTCAAAGAAAAAAAAACACTTCGAAAGTGCATTGAAATCCTGTTCATGTTTTCTACATGCAATTTAAACATTGGTTAAAAAAAAAAAATATATATTTGTTTTTGTTTTTCTTAATAGTATTGCGATTGCACAACTGAACCCTCTCATTTCATCCCAGTGTTATATGTTTTAAAACAGTACATACAATCTGAATTGGAACTCCATTGGTTCCTAATGGAGCATATACGCTCATGGGCAGAGGTGGTGGTCACTTCATCTAAAACGCTATGGCTTTTCCAGTCACCATTCATCAAATCTGAGTTGCTGTGGATCAAAGGGGATATTGTGCTGATGGAGGTGAAGAATATGCAATACATATTTTAAACTAGTGCTCCTCAGAAAAGTTTGCATTCAATTGAAATCTTTATTTTTTTTTTTTGGGGAAATATTTATATTTACCGCAGCACAAAAACAAATCAAACAATATCACTCCATCAGTTTTATTTGTAACAAAATGCGATTTGAAGTACATTTCAACCTTTTTAATACCATGTCAATTGAAGAATGGATAAGTCAAAACCTCCATAATAAAATAGCTCAGGAGAGAGTGCAAGTATGAGAGCATACGTCACCCTGTCATTGCCAGATCAGACCCAACAAAACTAAACTCTTCTAATGTTTTACATGCGAACACTCCACAAGGCCTGTTGTATAAAGTGTGGTTTGACATACAAATGCATCTGGACGGAGGTGCAGAGAAGGCTCAAGAGAATTACCTCACAATGCTTTCCTGGTTTAAAGTTTGCTACAAAAAAATTCTAACAACCCCACAGACATTATAATATCCAACTACCAACTACTGGACTTCATCTCGGGCCTGTTACCCAAGCGGTTCATAATGCCCAGTAATGCCCTCTGTGTCGGGTCTTATTGCTTGCTTAAACTTCCGCACTCAGAACTGTACACAGATGTATTTGACAACATGTCACCGAAGCCCTGTTAAAGCAAACAGACCAACAAGCTGGTAAAATGTATAACAATACAAAAGTGCAATCCTTTACTGGTGGACTTCAGATAATCGTTATATCTGTATCTGGAAAACAGAAATAGACAACAAAATGTCACGTTCTGGAAACCATGTCAAAATGAAAACATATTTTAGGAGTTATAATTGAAGTGTTTAACCATTTACTTTTTAGATCTTCAAGGACAGAAATTGTAATGTCCTAATTACAATGAGTTCTGTTATGCTTCAAGTATTTCTTCCCAAATGGCAAATGCAAAGATATACAGGTTTACATACAGTATGTGAGTATAGAAGCAGATCATTTGTACATAACTTTATTATTTATATGATATTACAAAATATGAACCGTATATGCCAAAGCTAGTTCCAGAGCCATGCCTGCAATGGGATTCAGGTCACTTCTCAGTTTGATGTATTATACTAATGCACATTGTCATTGATTTTACTCCCCCAAGCAAATGCCACTTCATTCAGTCTGTACCAGAGCCAGCATTTGACAGTGAAGTTTGTTTTCTGCCCAGATGTCAATAAAAGATTTAATTGCCAAAATATATCTTTCAATTAACATCAAGACAATCAGTAAAACATCTGATAAAAACACCTTTTACAGTTTTACAGTTTTCAGATGCCAGTTCTATCACTAAATCCTCCCAAGTTATGTTCTGTACGATATCACTTAAATTGAGCAAACAACGCTAAGTCAGTCCTGTTGTCTGGTAAATGATTCCCATGATAGCACAGCATTATTTTCAATACGTCATTTCTGGCGGATGTTCAGGATGTTTTTCAAGCATTAAATTTAATCCACAGGGTACAATTCCACAGGGATTTTGTTTTTTCCAGCTCCAAACAACTGCCATAATACACTACTCCTTTGAATACCAAAATAGATGTTGGAAATAATCAAGTCAGCCCCTTTTAGCTGTTTTTATAGACTAGTAAACCACCTTTTGTAAAGTTTTAACACAGAATCCTAAACTCAAACTCCCCCTCCCATGTCTTTTTATTTTTTGTATAAAATGTTTACTTACAACAAAGTTCAAATCGTATGGATTATGATTTAGTACCTCTCTTCAACAACCCACTTTGAGGTGGTGTTTTGTTTTCAGCTCAATTTACTTTCCTTCTGCTAAAACAAGACAAAACAATATAACAGAAAACCTACTTAAATTCTATATAAACAAATTCTTGGAAGAAACGTTTCTGTTGGCAGGATTGTTGAATTCTTGGATGATGCTATACAATACTACTATATTTGTTTTCTCTCAAGTAAAGTATGTTCTTTGATATGTTGCAAATAGAAATTAACTTTCATAAAAGTAAATGTTTGCATCTTTAATAAACTTAAACATTCAAATTGAAATTAAAACAATTAAGAAACCATTCAACTCAGAAAAGCAAAGCAGCAATAATTCCTGTCTCCTTATTTTAAAAGGCTGTCACATGCTCAATGTGAAGATTGTAGCAGCCCCAGACTGCCACTGATTTAATCAGTGTCTGCTGTTTCACTGCTAGAGGCCCAGATAAGCAAGTCAATAATGTTCCCCAGATTTGTTTTTCTAGCAACCCACACAGCAGCCTCTGATTGGAGAGAACCCGGATCATGGGCTTCTTGAGAGCTTTCACGTCACTTGTGTTCCATAAGCATGGAATGTTTGAAATGCACTCTGAAGTGAGACAATTAAATGTTGTAGGGCAGCACAAGCAGCACTTCGCCCATACTGGCAAACCTTAAACAAAAGGGCAGAGACAGAAGCTAGAGAAATAACAATCAGCCTCTGCAGAGTTTAAAACCCACATTGCAACATTATGTGATTCAATTCAGTTCTTCACAATTCTCTTGCTTGATAGATTTGGCCCTCTGGTCCTTGCCCAATTTGTCAGCATATGTAAATGGCCAGTGATGGTACGATTTAAAGCAAATTCAGTTTAACTTCCCTTTTTATAACATTATTAGCACCAAAATGATTATCGTTAGCTGTGCCAGGCCAAACAGAATGGAGATGTGTTTGTGTGGAAGCAGTAAATCTAATGCTCAGCCTGTGTTGTGTGTGACACTCTAATAATTTGAATCATTTGAACTGGGGACCCCGGTTACAGCAAAATGACACAATTTACACAGATGGAGGAGAAAGTCATAGTGGGGCAGAGGGAGCACGTCAGACAGATACCTGAGCACAATGCCATTTTAACATGAAATGATTACATGGATCACATCTCAGAATATACATCAAATAACAGGCTTCATTTCATTCACTTTAAAATGCCTTTCTCTATCTGAGGTCAACAGACTTTCTTTCAAAGAGGTAACAAGAATAAGCAAGGCTGCTTACTGCTTTATGGCAAGCTGCCTGGGCTGCTTAACTGAAAACACATTGAATAGCGCAAGACAGCTGGCAGCACAGCCAATCCTTCCTGCAGTGAAGCTGGTCCAATCCAGCCAGCAGCATGTAACGTTTTGGTAGTTTTAATGTAATCAGTTTGGCTCTGAGCGCTGGTCTTTAGGATAGTGAGCTGTCTGGTGTAGTTTTACCATTTAAATGTCTTGTTAAAAGTCAGTAATATCTTGAATGATGTCACAGCACAAGAGCATTAACACATTACTGATGAGACCGTTCTTGTTTTAATGGCATCAATACCATACTTCAATACCATAAATTAAGATAAAAGGTTAAACTTACAGAAAGTTAAAAGCTTCGGCGAATGCCTTCATCGTGACACCATTTATTTAATTATATTTAGATTATACACAGATAATATTTCTAATTGAAAAATTGGATTGCATTTGTTTTCAACAGTGTATAGTACATCCAACCAGTATGTTTAATTTTGTAAACGTCAAATTGCTGCCTATTAATTTGCATACACCAAACATGAAAATGCGAGTTTAATAGTTATGACAGGGTAAAAAATCTAATGAAAAAATGTTGGATCACTGGTTTCTTTATTAACCTTTACTAGATTGATTATTGTATTGGTGAAGGCGTCCACAGCATAGCTGTCTACAGTGGTTTTACCCAAAGAAGCCGCAGAATCTGCCTGAATACTGATCTCATTATACTGTTAAATGTTATGTATAAAATTGGAACACCATTGTTAGCAAACAGAATTAAGTCCTACTTGTCATTAATAACAAATGAGCATCAAAAAGGGTTTTCATTGCAAAAGATTTATTGGTGAGAGTGTAAGGATGATTTATGGCTTAATGTTCTGTAAAGAAGATCCCAACTTTCCAGGCATGCTCCCATTACATGACTTTGAAAAAACAAAGATGTGCCTCTGTGGCATTCTCTTTTTTGTAGGGCCAAGGTTCCCTGTAAATCACATGTCCCAGCCCTGAGCACTGTCATTAGCAAAATAGGTTTGTATTTCTCCAGCACTCAGAGCGCAAGGTTCGGGAGTTGCGAGACACGCTTGTGCATTACATTTTCCATTGCTGATTAAGCTCCTACGCATTCACATGCTACCTGAAGCCAGCAATCTGGAATCATTTTATCAAAGGCAATGCAAACTGTATGGTGTTTTACATACTGTATTTCATAGGATTTCATTAATAACTGTGTTATATGTTGGTGCTAGCAGAACTGTTATTTATGGCATTTGGATTCTTTCTTATTTGGCAAGGGTTAGTAAAAACCCAAAAATATCCTAATTAGAAAATCACTCCGCCCCCAAATACCTATATTATTTCAGTTTCAATTTCAGTTGTATTTCAGTTATTGTGATAAACCAAAATGGATTACTGTATTCCATGCATTCTGTTATTTTGGCATTGACAAGTTGGGGAAAATATTACATTCCATTGCAGTGTTCCTTTTTTTTTTTTTTTTTTTTTGCAAAAATAAATAAATAAATAAATAAAAACCTTATTACTAAATAACTGACAGGAAATCCAAGGCATTATAAATGGAACCCTGTAAGCATATGCTGATGTTGTAACAGTAATTCCTGACAGTTCATGGAGGCTACAAGCTGTGCATGTGGAACCACGACTGGAAGTCTGTATTTATTCCCGGGGTTTAGCTGTAAGTCTAAGGAAAACAAAGTTGTTTGAATTAGAAAACAAAACCATGTAACCTTGGAGACGCATTGTTTTTTGCCTAATGAAATCTAGTGTGCATTTACATGTTGGTTCTCTATCAAAACTAAAAAATGTGAAAAACCTAGTGTCACAGGCATGCGTAAGATACGTCTTACTCCACACCGTCAAGGGTTATTGCTTACTTATACACCATATGCACTGAGATCTGAGTGTTCCACTCAACCAAATGAGCTTCCAGGTACATACAATCCATTAGCAGCATGTGTGTCCACCTTCTTTATATCCAATCATATAACTGCTGGAATCACTGTGGCAGCCATGGAAACTGTCGCAATTAATTGTGCCTGCTTTTAAATATAAAAATATAAAAAAGCTCAAGTCGTGTCAGCTTTAAGCGCTGGGAAGTTCATCAGAGAGACAAAACAGTACCGCATTTCTGCCAACAGCCAAAACATTTTGATGATACAGGCTGCTGGATTTGATAAGCCAGTATTTCCTATTCTGACTAAACAGACAATCCATTCAAAATTCTCAAATGAAAGTGAATTGGCATGGTTAGTCTGGGGTTATTTTTTACTTTAAAGCTCTATTAATAACACTTCAATTATGTTTTAAATATGATCATAACAAATAAGCTTGTCTATTTGGATGTATTATATTATTTTTCACACTCGTCTGCTAGTATTGTAAATTAATAATCACAGCATAGCAGGGTGAATAAAATAACATCTGTGTCGTGTTTGGTCGTCTCCGGAATGAAAAGCTAGTGTACCTCAGATGATTTGGTTTGGAATAACACTCCACTGGACCCTACCTGACTTCTCCTGGCTTTTTTTACTTTGGGAAGTAATCTGCCCAGATATGTTATTGTAATTGTGCATGCACATAACTAAGACGTGATGATGCATTTCAGTTTGACTGATTAAAAAACTAAAATAAAATGTGTTAAGAAATCTGTTAGAATTAATAAGCAATATCGCTGCACTGGTTTCCAGCAGGTGTAACATACATAAGCAGTTGTGTGCATCTACCTAGCAACAATAATGGGAAAAGAGAATGATCTCAGTGACTTTACAGGAGGTGCCCGTGTAACCGAATCGCCCCTCAACACAGCAGCTGCATTGACCATGAAGAGAGTCTCCCGGATATTTATGGATTGGCAGCTTTTGCAGAAGTGAATCATGATGGATCGAGTCCGCCGACATGTGCTTCGTATTGCAACAAACTAAATACTTGCTACCATGGCTCACATCAGAAGACTTGGACAGTACTGGACAAGACACACATGTGCTATGTGTTTCTATTCTCTATTCTTTTGGCCAGTCCATGTAATACCAATTCACTCTTAGTGGTATTCTTGCATAGCACACAAGTACACTGGTACTAGCAAACTGTCTAAATGAACTGTATCCAAAACAAGAACATTATATGAGCTATGCAGTACAATGCATCGGTAAGTGTATCGTGCTTGGGTTCGGTATGGGTCTAGCAAGTAAGGCTTTACATGACTTACAGCACATAAAATAGCCTAAATGACACAATGGTCTGTTTCCACTAGCTTCATTAATGGCAATTAATCTCCCAACAATCCTGTCTGAGGCCAGTTTATGCCAATGTGATTTTAGAAGCATGCCATGCACAACATTAAGGACAATAAAACCTGCAGCAAAGATTAAACACATCTTCAGTAGTGTATTGGACTACAGTATTGGACACTTGTTGTGCCACTATTACAGTGTCGTATTTTTGAGGTGAGGACTTGCACCATGACAATTACATCTATTTACACAGATTTACAAACTGAAATGCTTTTGAGGGGTACCGTTTAAGTGATGATGTGTTTTGTGTTTATTAAAGAATTAAAGTAAGGGCGCTGCATGCACCCAACCAAGAAAAAGACATCCTGTTCACAAAACCCTGTACTTCTGTTCTATTTCCCAGACACTCTCTCCTAAGAACTTTTAAACTGTGATTAAAGATAGTGGTTTGTCTACAGTATTTGTTTACTTACAGTTTTCTATATAACATCCAAAAAAAACATGAGTATTTTTTTTAATTCATTTTTTTTTTTTTAATATATATTTTGGATGAAAATAATACAATGCAGGCCACAGGAATTCCAAATGATGTCTGTTTTTTGTATTTCAAATATTCTTCATAAACATGTGAAACAAAATAATCATTTTTGGCCTGGATGGAATACATATAATTTAGATGGCCAAAATACTGATTACTCAATATTTAAAATACAATACTCCATTCTCTCTTCTTTTACTTCTACACCATCTCAACCATGTTATAGCCACACACATAGATAGATAGATAGATAGATAGATAGATAGATAGATAGATAGATAGATAGATAGATATTCCACCACAAAGATGGTTGAAAATATCTAGTTTGAAGTTCAGGGTAGCAAAAGTATCACCTTTATCTTGACATTTTAAAATTGGTCTATTTGAAGCAAACAACATAATTAAATATTACTTTAGGGAATTACTAGCAGCAGAGCTGAGCGTCCAATTCTTTTAGGAAACGATTAAATGGAACGCGCTAAATTACTTATTAAAATAAAATGTATTATTTGCTGGCTTTCTCAAAGTAAATTCTTCAGTAATAGAAACCTCTTCCCACATCCATTGCAAAAGTGACGGAAGAGGCAACCAAACAGAAGATAATGCAATTGGCGATAACACAATAAAAGATATTGCACTCATGACGCATTATTGCTGGCAATTATTAGAATCACTGCAACTTAATTTCAAAAGCACTATCAACTGAACTATAACAGTCTCCCTTTAAATATCAAACACTATTACATTAAAGCAATAACTTACCTCCCAGCTATAATAATGCCAGCCCATGTTATTGCAGCTCATCATATCATAAATACTTCTCATTGACAAGCCAGGCTAATTCTGGTTAATTTTATTGTGCTTTTGTAGCCATATCCATATTTGTGCAATTATTTTTTTTATAATTTTATTATAATAGAAAAAAAAATTGCTCCTGTAATTTCAGTATTTGTGGAGAATGTTAAAGCTTAAATCACTATAAGTGGCAGATCCAATAAAACCACAGTTTTATCTCAGGAAGTGGCAGGGACATTGGATAAATCATGTTTCAGCTGTGTGCAGCTGACCCCCAAGTGCAATGCACAACATCAGAACTGCTTCAAAGAGAAACTTTCCTCTGCTATCAATCAGCCCCATAATACTGTAGCAGCTAACCCTAAACGGTAAAGGATGAGTGAGCAGCAAAACAAAGGGAATTAATGAGGAATGCGACAGGATTCCATCTAATTGTACTGCAAAATTAAGCAATAAAGCAGTAGTAAATTGGATTCATAATCATTTCAGTCGCTTTTTTTTTTTTTTAAACCAGTGGTTGGAGATAATAGAACACTATGACAAAGTAAATGATTTGTCTTTCTCTCATAACAAAATAAGTGGAATAGCAAATCAGAAATAGAACTAACTAGCAATAAACACCTTAGATGTGTACACACACCCACCATCTCTAAAATAAACACCTTTAAGTCATTATTGCAGTATGATGTGTGTTAGCTTGACTGTTTGCATCTGAGGCTTTGGTTTAATGTACGAGTACAGTTTTCCCATGGATCTTTAACATATGTATATTGGGTCAAAATAACTGTAATGACCCAATGACCTAATCCTTTGATTATGTTTAGCAGTACTATACAAATTGTTAGAACACCTATAATAATGTATTTTCTCAGGGAAACTTGTCTTCTGTGAATAATTACATGAAGAGTAAAACCTTACATCTATAGTAATTAGTGGTTTACTTTCTGTTTCAAAAGCAAAGATATGAAAATACATTAAAAAAAACATACCACATTATTGTACATGCACACAGATGGTATATCTTAGTAAAAGAATCTGTTTAAAAAGTGTAATGTGTTGTTCAATTTTAAAAGACATGCTAACAAATACTGGCCTACAATGGGTTAAAAGGATTTTAAAACCCAAGATTCAAATGTTAATTATTTTCAATTAATTAATATAAATTGAGCTGGACAGAAGCATGCCTTGAGAGGTTTATTAACTGAAAATTGATGTTCATTACCGATATGTTAAAGGTGTATTTTTATGTTTTTGCTTTACAGTATACTTTTTTTTATTGTTTCAGTATTATCTTGCTAATAGCTTAATGAACACTGTAGTCAGACACTGCCCTTAAAGACAGTGGCCTGTTGATGCATGAGTTCATAGAGGCACCTTTCCTTTGCTGCTATCAAAGCAAAAAGTTGCTCCCTCTACTTCATCAGCATTTAGTTACCTTAATGCAGAAGGTGATTACAAAAGCAGAATCCTTCCAAACACCACAAGCACTGAGGAAACTCCTTGTTGAAGCTTACACTGTAAACAATGTGAACTATTTGAGTTGCAGCTTTTAGGAGTACTTTTAGTTTTGAGATTTACTGCGATTTACATTAAAAACAGTCAATATATTGCACCTACATATATAAAGACAAATATTTTCTTTTTATGCAACTTACACAATCACTGCTTTGTCGAGTTTTTTTCTTTTGTTTTTTTATAATTGTAAATCCAAAACTGAAGCATAACCACTCATGAACACATCTAATTATTTATGGGAAGGGTCAAGAAGCAATTGCCCCCAACACATCTAAGAATAGAGCACCATCCTATTAATCTCCATTCTGTGGAAGATAGATATGTGATGGGGAAAGGTCCAGTGATGCCTGTTACCGGGCTTGACAGAGCTACAGTGATTTACAATGCAGCATCAATCTTGTCATCTGGTTTCCAAACAATAACTGCCAGACGGGGGGAGGGCTCCAAACTACTGTATATGCGAACTCATTTGTAATGTTGTTTTTTTTCATGAGTACTTGTATGAAAGTAGATTAACACTCACTTTCTGATGAAGTCTTGATGCCATAGTAGGTTCATAAAGGAGTTTCACCTGGACACAAAGAGAAATAGAAAAAAAAAACATGATATAAACCAGTGATTATCAAACTGGGTGGTTAAGTAAAATAAAAATTAGCACGCACCTATATATACCTATATACCTATATATATATATACACATTACCGTTCAAAAGTTTGGGGTCACTTAGAAATTTCCTTGTTTTCGAAAGAAAAGCAAATTTTTTGTCCATTAAAATAACATCAAATTGATCAGAAATACAGTGTAGACATTGTTAATGTTGTAAATGACTATTGTAGCTGGAAACGGCTGATTTGTAATGGAATATCTACATAGGCGTAGAGAGGCCCATTATCAGCAACCATCAGTCCTGTGTTCCAATGGCACGTTGTGTTTGCTAATCCAAGTTTATCATTTTAAAAGGCTAATTGATCATTAGAAAACCCTTTTGCAATTATGTTAGCACAGCTGAAAACTGTTGTGCTGATTAAAGAAGCAATAAAACTGGCCTTCTTTAGACTAGTTGAGTATCTGGAGCATCAGCAATTGTGGGTTCGATTACAGGCTCAAAATGGCCAGAAACTTTCTTCTGAAACTCGTCAGTCTATTCTTGTTCTGAGAAATGAAGGCAATTCCATGCGAGAAATTGCCAAGAAACTGAAGATCTCGCACAACGCTGTGTACTACTCCCTTCACAGAACAGCGCAAACTGGCTCTAACCAGAATAGAAAGAGGAGGGGAGGCCCGGTGCACAACTGAGCAAGAGGACAAATACATTAGAGTGTCTAGTTTGAGAAACAGACACCTCACAGGTCCTCAACTGGCAGCTTCATTAAATAGTACCCGCAAAACACCAGTCTCAACGTCAACAGTGAAGAGGCGACTCCGGGATGCTGGCCTTCTAGGCAGAGTTGCAAAGAAAAAGCCACATCTCAGACTGGCATAAAAAGAAAAGATTAAGATGGGCAAAAGAACACAGACACTGGACAGTGGAATTTTGGAAAAAAGTGATATGGACAGACGAATCTGAGGTGTTCGGATCACAAAGAAGAACATTCGTGAGACGCAGACCAAATGAAAAGATGCTGGAGGAGTGCTTGACGCCATCTGTCAAGCATGGTGGAGGCAATGTGATGGTCTGGGGGTGCTTTGGTGGTGGTAAAGTGGGAGATTTGTACAGGGTAAAAGGGATCTTGAAGAAGGAAGGCTATCACTCCATTTTGCAACGCCATGCCATACCCTGTGGACGGCGCTTGATTGGAGCCAATTTCCTCCTACAACAGGACAATGACCCAAAGCACAGCTCCAAACTATGCAACAACTATTTAGGGAAGAAGCAGTTAGCTGGTATTCTGTCTATAATGGAGTGGCCAGCACAGTCACTGGATCTCAGCCCTATTGAGCTGTTGTGGGAGCAGCTTGACCGTATGGTACGTAAGAAGTGCTCATCAAGCCAATCCAACTTGTGGGAGGTGCTTCAGGAAGCATGGGGTGAAATCTTTTCAGATTACCTCAACAAATTGACAACTAGAATGCCAAAGGTCTGCAAGGCTGTAATTGCTGCAAATGGAGGATTCTTTGACGAAAGCAAAGTTTGAAGGACACAATTATTATTTCAATTAAAAATCATAATTTCTAACCTTGTCAATGACTATATTTCCTATTCATTTTGCTATATTTCCTATTCAAACTCATTTCATGTATGTTTTCATGGAAAACAAGAAAATTTCTAAGTGACCCCAAACTTTTGAATGGTAGTGTATATATATATATATATATATATATATATATATATATATATATATATATATATATATATATATATATATACAGTACTGTGCAAAAGTTTTAGGCAGGTGTGAAAAATGCTGTAAAGTAAGAATGCTTTCAAAAATAGACATGTTAATAGATTATATTTATCAATTAACTAAATGCAAAGTGAGTGAACAGAAGAAAAATCTAAATCAAATCCATATTTGGTGTGACCACCCTTTGCCTTCAAAACAGCATCAATTCTTCTAGGTACACTTGCACAAAGTCAGGGATTTTGTAGGCATATAGTCAGGTGTATGATTAAACAATTATACCAAACAGGTGCTAATGATCATCAATTCAATATGTAGGTTGAAACACAATCATTAACTGAAACAGAAACAGCTGTGTAGGAGGAATAAAACTGGGTGAGGAACAGCCAAACTCAGCTAACAAGGTGAGGTTGCTGATGACAGTTTACTGTCAAAAGTCATACACCATGGCAAGACTGAGCACAGTAACAAGACACAAGGTAGTTATACTGCATCAGCAAGGTCTCTCCCAGGCAGAAATTTCAAGGCAGACAGGGGTTTCCAGATGTGCTGTCCAAGCTCTTTTGAAGAAGCACAAAGAAACGGGCAACGTTGAGGACCGTGACGCAGTGGTTGGCCAAGGAAACTTACTGCAGCAGATGAAAGACACATCATGCTTACTTCCCTTCGCAATCGAAAGATGTCCAGCAGTGCCATCAGCTCAGAACTGGCAGAAAACAGAGGGACCCTGGTACACCCATCTACTGTCTGGAGAAGTCTGGTCAGAAGTGGCCTTCATGGAAGACTTGCGGCCAAAAGCCATACCTCCGATGTGGAAACAAGGCCAAGCGACTCAACTATGCACGAAAACACAGGAACTGGGGTGCAGAAAAATGGCAGCAGGTGCTCTGAACTGATGAGTCAAAATGTGAAATATTTGGCTGTAGCAGAAGGCAGTTTGTTCGCCGAAGGGCTGGAGAGCGTACACAAATGAGTGTCTGCAGGCAACAGTGAAGCATGGTGGAGGTTCCTTGCAAGTTTGGGGCTGCATTTCTGCAAATGGGGATTTGGTCAGAATTAATGGTCTCCTCAATGCTGAGAAGTACAGGCAGATACTTATCCATCATGTAATACCATCAGGGAGGCATCTGATTGGGCCCAAATTTATTCTGCAGCATGACAACGACCCAAACATACAGCGAAAGTCATTAAGAACTATCTTCAGCGTAAAGAACAACAAGGAGTCCTGGAAGTGATGGTATGGCCCCACAGAGCCCTGATCTCAACATCATCCGAGTCTGTCTGGGATTACATGAAGAGAGAGAAGCAACTGAGGCTGCCTAAATCCACAGAAGAACTGTGGTTAGTTCTCCAAGATGTTTGGGCCAACCTACCTGCCGAGTTCCTTCAAAAACTGTGTGCAAGTGTACCTAGAAGAATTGATGCTTGATGCTGTTTTGAAGGCAAAGGGTGGTCACACCAAATATGGATTTGATTTAGATTTTTCTTCTGTTCACTCACTTTGCATTTAGTTAATTGATAAATATAATCTATTAACATGTCTATATTTGAAAGCATTCTTACTTTACAGCATTTTTTCACACCTGCCTAAAACTTTTGCACAGTACTGTATATATATATATATATATATATATATATATATATATATATATATATATATATATATATATATATATATAAACCTAAAGTAAATCTTACTGCTGACCTCCCCTGGCATGTCAAAGTCATTCAACCCAGGATGGAACTGCTCATGCACTCCATCTCACTAATACTAGGTTAGCAGTATCTCATTAAAACGTACGTTACTGTATACTAATATGCATTTCTGTTTGAACCTGTGATGCACTACACGTTTTAACATTAAGCGAAAGTGGCAATGCAGTGTACAAAAAAAAAGAAAAATGATATAATGGTGCAATATTTTTTTCAATACAGTATAGAGTTTAAGCTATTTCTGAATAGAATGGCATCTGTCACCACATCTAATTCCCAGGCATGCAAGATAATTTTTTGGTTAGCAAACAGGAATTTGTGGGTTCAGCAGGTCAGCTATCATCTGTATTGAGTCACAATCAACAGATGGAAAGCTGCTTGCTTCTCTCATCACACTGCACATGCTACTTTGATCTTCTGTAGGATAAGAAAGTATAGTAAGAAAAAAATCCCAGGGCCTGCACAAATAAAGGACGCATGGAGACAAGAATTACTGTGCTTTTAATGGCTCACAACTAGGTGCTAAATAACCTTTACACCGAAGGAAATGCAAACATACTTTACTTCCTTGACATCGACAAATTAAAGGATATACCAGTTTAATGTGGCGAGTTCTCTTTGTTTAAACACTGTTTTTCTCATGCACTTTTTTTTTACTCAGTCACAGCAAACAAAAAAGAATATATATGTGCTATTATCCTTACAAGTGTTTATTGTGAAATGCACTGAATTTGGCGATTACTGTAGGTACCATGCAGTTAAAATAAGTGTGTTGCCACAGCACACTTCAACTGTTTTAGACTAACTAAGTTTCTCAAATTGCTTATCCTTGTATATGGTGACATGTGACCCTTTCATGTGACCAGTACGTTTATGATGTAAGTGTTTGATGTAAAGCACTGATAAACAGCAACGTTTGTAATTTAACTGAGAATCAGAACCTGTGAATGTTCCATGTCAGGCAGCAATAACAGACTGTTTAATATTACCTCTGCAAATAATACAGTAAAAACACTTTTAAAACAGTAAGAATAGCTCTTTCCCATAAAAATGGCCAATTTTAATATCCTGCAATGATGCAGCCAATGTGTTGAGATATTATTTATAAAAGGTTTCACACCATGGTATTATGTTACAGATTTTTCAGCTGCAGCATTAGATATTACTTGATTGAGCAGCATGTTTGACAACTACAATTATTCTCACATTATAGGAGGGAGTGATACTGTTCTATACTGGAGTATCTAGTCAAATACACATACAGTACACATGATAAGTTCCCCAAAGTTAATATGCTACTTGTAAAGTTTGTGTTTTCAAATCATCTCTGCCCCAATAAACCAATCCTAATCTCATAAAAGAATCATATAACAGGATGGAAGAAAGCTAACTCAAGTATATTCTAACCCATTTCGCTTCTGTTATTGATTTCAAGGATAAACAGAATCAATCATTAATAAGTACATTACGAGATGACCCTCAGGGTTAATCATATTCTTAGAATCTCTCACTGTGGAATTAACAACAGAACTCCTTGGCTACGCTGCCAATTGCTGAGAGACATTTTTGTGATAATTGCAGAGATTTCATATCCACAATTTAATTTGAAAAACACAGAGCTGACTAGATTTATTGTGTGCAGAAAAAATAACACAATGAAAAATAGTGTCAATCAAATTCTATTTGTATGTATTCAGTGTTCTATATGTGTATAAAAGCATACACATTTGTAACAATGAACCTGGAAAAGGTGTCTGTTTAAGTTAAAGGCTGGTTCCCACTGGCCACACGATTAACATGGTCGTTACGAACACATGACCCAGTGTTCAAATCGTAGCCGCAACGGACCAGTTGCCAGATCTTAACTTCTGAGTGCCACGTTGGTGATGTCACTCACATTCAACCAATCATTCATGCTGTTCCCTTTAAAATATTTTCCGCTTGTTTGATTTAAATAGCTTATCATTGTAGAGATGCAGCAAAAAATGTTCAAAGGAATTTTAATTGAGCAAGTACGTGGCTATCATTGTCTTTATGACATGGGAAGGGCAGATTATATAGACCAGTTAAAAAAAGAAAATTCCTGGCAGGCTATCACGAAAGCCTTGCAATTGGATGGTGAGCTTTCTTTCCGTTAACTTGGCAACTGAATCAAGCAACGATACAGCTGACCATGAATAAATAAATAAAAAATCTGAAATTAACTAACAGGTAACTAACCAGGGAGGAATCTGAATATTTGTTACCGGCTCTTTTAGTTTTCTATGGATCTGATGATCGAGTGAAATTCTGAAAGCAAAGTTAAAGCAAAATGTAGGAAGCAGTAAGTTAGCAAATAAAATGACGGCTTTATATGCATTTTACATTTCCATCCACTGATTACACTGTTTTATAGTCTATACTCAGAAAAGTAATCTCTTTTAACAATATCTAGTCACAGAAGAATGACGAGGTGGAGAAGTCTAAGGGATAAATATGCAAGGGAGAAAAAAGCAATACATGAGAAGAGGATTTCTTAACATATGAATGATAATTATACTCAAGGACAAAATGAAGGCAGTGTTGTATTGTGTTGTGTTAGTTTATCTTTTATCTCGAATTCTCCAGTCTAAGGTTACGTCCCACAATTGACCAATAAGAATGAACTAATGCAGCGAGCGGATCGCTCAGTGTGACTTATGTTCAAATGTCTCATGTTCTTTTACACTAATAAGCAATACAAATGTAATGTAATGTTATCAGTGTGTTTCAGATTGCCATCAGGATTTCTTGCTGATGCAGAAATGAGCACATTAACACAGTAAAGATGAACAATGTAAATTATGCATTTAAGCTGATGTTTAGATACTAGTGCAGAATTGAACACTCATAGTTTCAGGGATGGAAATAAGGCTCCCAATTGCATAGCAATTTGATCCATTTCTGGTTTTACTAGGAGTTTAATAAGACACACCTGCACTTGTTACCTATACACTGGGGCGAGTGGGGTTAGTGGTGCGAGCATGCAACTGTGCCTATTGAAGGCAAGGAAGGATCTACCACATTCAAGCGGTAGAACCTGGAGAATGTATGTGCCGTGGCCCAGCTAGCCGGAGTACATATATCGGACAGCGAGGCCCCTCTGAAGAAGGCCCAAGATGTAGTCAACCCTCCAGTAGAGTGCGCAGCTACTGTCCCAGGTGAGGGTAAGCCAGCATTGTCATACGCCGCAAAGACTGTGTCCGCAAAAGCACTGGACCCCTAAGCACTGCACGCCGAGTGGGGTGCTTGTCACTGAGTGGCATATTTGCCTTACAAGATGTGCAGGCGTGGAACCATAGGATGCTCGTCATGGCTGCCACTACCGAGTGCGCCAAGCACTGTGCGCACTAATTGTCGAAGCGCACTGAACACCAAAGCACTATGCGCACCGAGCTCCGTGAGCACCGAGTGCAACGAGCACCGAGCAATGGATACTATACTCACTGGGCTACTATGCACACTGAGGGCACCGAGCACCGAGCACACTAAGCACTGTGCGCACCGAGTACCGTGTGTACCGAGGCGATATGCACCGAGCGCACTGAGTACCGTGTGTACCGAGGCGATATGCACCGAGCGCACTGAGTACCGAGTGTACCGAGGCGATATGCACCGAGCGCACTAAGCACTGTGCGCACCGAGTACCGTGTGTACCGAGGCGATATGCACCGAGCGCACTAAGCACTGTGCGCACCGAGTACCGTGTGTACCGAGGCGATATGCACCGAGCGCACTAAGCACTGTGCGCACCGAGTACCGTGTGTACCGAGGCGATATGCACCGAGCGCACTAAGCACTGTGCGCACCGAGTACCGTGTACCGGCGATATGCACCGAGCGCACTAAGCACTGTGCGCACCGAGTACCGTGTGTACCGAGGCGATATGCACCGAGCGCACTAAGCACTGTGCGCACCGAGTACCGTGTGTACCGAGGCGATATGCACCGAGCGCACTAAGCACCGTGTGCACCGAGTACCGCGTGTACCGAGGCGATATGCACCGAGCGCACTAAGCACCGTGTGCACCGAGTACCGTGTGTACCGAGGCGATATGCACCGAGCGCACTAAGCACCGTGTGCACCGAGGCGCTCTGCACTGAGCAACGTGCGCACCGAGTGCACTGAGCACCGTGGTAACGCAAGCACAGAGGCGCTTTGTGCACTAAGCACCGAGCGTCGATTGCACCGGGCACCGTGTGCACCGAGCACCATGTGCACAGGGGTAACGTATGCACTGAGGTGCGCGCGCAACAAGGCACCGAAGTACCACAGGCTAAGCGTGTACCGGGGTACCGAAGCACCTGGGGGCAGCTGAAGAAGCTGTGCCTGCCCTAACCGTGTTGTTGTTGTTGTTGTTTGATTTTTTTTTTTACTGCGGGGCTAGTAAAAATACAGCCCAACACAGGCAAACGAGAGTACTGCATGTGCACTGCAGATGTGCCAGCAAGGTACTTCGTCAACAACAATATATATTTTATATATATATTGACTGCTAAGAGCAGCCAGCAGAGTCGCTAAACAGCATGGGGTAAGGCGAAGCCTAGCCCCGTTGGCGTGTTTCCACACGAGTGAAGGCTTGAAAAGAGAACAACACTCACTCCTTTAATCAATACTGCACAGGCAGTTAACTCACATACCACAGATAGGAAAGCAGCAGCCTGCAACGTGAGCACGCGCAAGTTGCTAAGGAAAGATAGAAAGAAAAAAGGCTGAATCAGGAGTCACTGATGCCGTGAAAGGAAAACGCTCAGATACCACACAGAGGCTCTTACCTTACCGCCTTGAAAGGCAAAACAAAGATGATGGAGGGCATCATCCCAGGAAGGGGCCTATCGACAGCTGTGGTACAGAGAGCTCAGAAAATACCTACCAATAGGCAGGCATATCCCATACGTAATGTTGTTGGTGGTCGTCTTCGAATTGAAAGGGAACCACTGTATTTTCATGTAAAAAAAATAATAATACTGTATATGACATACAGACTGACCCCTCCACATAAGTTGGTAGAAGCGGTTCTCTAGAAAACGTCAGTGTGACACACACACAAACAGCCTCAATACACAGCAATTGTGATACTCAGATTTAAGAAAGGCCTCAGTACGTTTCATCGCAATTGTACAAACTGTAAGTGTGGCGTACAGACGACCGGACAAAGTCTCCTTACACCCTAAGATTCTAATCTCTACCTCATAACAATTAATACCATATCCGTGGCAATGTAAGCTTCCCCATTGAGGCTACGCCCATCCAATGCTTGGACTACCCAGTAACAGCTGTACAAAAAGAATAAATAAATAAAATAAATTTAAATAAATAAATAAATAAATAAACAGCAGTCATCTTTATGTAGTTTGAGAGATAAGGTAAGATTAATTTCACTCGTGACAAGCGAGATTCGAACCAGGACTATAATTAAATTAGCTCCTGTCCCAGCTACTGGTCCCAGGTATTACCATGGCTGGAAACGGGAATATCACGTGTTCATTTGATGCTACACTTGCACGATAACATTTTGCCATTTTCATCGAGTATAAATAACCACGTTATGTTTACGACCTAATAGGCCTAGAACTTTTTTTTTTTTTTTTTATGTAGCTACCAAGCATAATTATAACAGCAGCCATAGATTTGGTCGTTGGTTTTCTCTGTCCTTTATCTACAGCTTCACTGACATAGTTTGTAACTTTAGCAGTGTTAAATAAAAACACAAACCTGACACCAGCCGAAATAATGCTTTTACTGCTGACTGCATACATGTGTGACTGCCAAGCTTCCTGTTTTCATTCTTCAGATAATAGCTAGGCTCGAGATCATCCAATCACCATAGAGCACCGCCCCTCACATTAAAAGCAAAAGCTAACTTTTTTTATAACCAAAACATGTTAATGGTGCATTTGATGTGTCCGTTAAAAAAAGAAAAAGGTTCTACAGTGGCGTTGCAACACACTACGACAAGAACAGCAGATGCAATGTAAGTTACAGTGCAAACTATAAGGGGAATAGACAGTTCAGTGGCATTGAATGGAAACGGAATACAGTAATATCATTTCTAAGTACTGTGTATTGTACTATTGTTGTGTTGGTTTTTTTTATGTGACAGCTTGTGTTGTTACAAGGTTGTTTTTTGTTTTGGTTTTGTTTTTCTTCATTTAACCTGGCATATTATCCCCATACTCTTTGGGTTTCAGTGGCTGACGTCTCATGTCTGCAAACTAGTCACCATTATGCATGTTGATGCATTTTAATTAATTGTAATGTATTTTTGTTTATGTACTGTTAGCATTTATCCTTACTTAACATCAATAACATTGCTGCATGCAGTCCAATATATTGGCTGTCAGGTTTTCACTGTGAAAAAAACAAGCAGCTCTCTGGTTTGAGCATGCATTTAACAACCTCTTAACATATGCAACCCAAGGCTGTAACCAAATATGAATTCCAAGTAGGCAATTGATTATTTGTTAACCTGGACAATTTGACCCCAATAAGCATAACCGTGAGATCTACAGTAATACTTAGCAATGTCCCCCACTTAAATCCAGTTGCATCAATAATCCCTATAGCTACGTTTAATAACAAGAATGTAAATCGTACAGGCATAAAACTTCAGCAATTTAAAGAGCTGAGAAATGATTACTGAGTTCAGCCAACCTTAAGTTGCAAATTATATAGCCCTGCAGGCTACCAGCTTGTCCTTCAGTCTGTGCCGTCTAGTGAGAAGGGTTGCATTTGCTGGGTTTTCTGTATTCAGAGATGTCATCATGGGAGGAGCCTTGATGGGCCAAATGGCCTTTCCTCGTTCTCAAACTATATGTCCTGTCCACCGTTGAATTGCTGGTCTTGTTCTGGATTTTTTTTTTCCCCCAGCTGTTTTGCAGTGGTTGGGTTATCATCTGTTTTGCAGTGGTTTGTTTGTTTTCATCATGCTGTTGCCCCTGCTTTGTTGATTAACACTGTTGCCTTTTTGCTATTTTGTGTAATAGGAGGCTGTTTGGTCTAGTGGTTAAAGAAAAGGGCTTGTAATCAGGAGGTCCCCGGTTAAAATCCCACCTCAGCCACTGACTCATTGTGTGACTCTGAGCAAGTCACTTAACCTCCTTGTGCTCCGTCTTTCAGGTGAGACGTAGTCGTAAGTGACTCTGCAGCTGATGCATAGTTCACACACCCTAGTCTCTGTAAGTTGCCTTGGATAAAGGCGTCTGCTAAATAAACAAATAATAAATAATAATAATTGCTTTGCTGCCCTGATTATCTGAGTTTTTTTTTTTTTTTTTAGGTCACCAATAAGCTTACCTGTGTTCTGGTGCTAATCCTTAGGTTTTAAAGAAACGTAACACCAGTTCAAATAAAAACATAAAGTACAGCCAATCAAAAACAAAGTCAGTTGTGCTATACAGAATCATGTATGTGAAAGCCCCTAACTTCTATAACCTTGTCACTACTTTCTGTTCCTTCCTTCTCAGTACTACCTGTTGTTCCACATTTCTTTTTAAACACAGTTACAGTTGTTTGGATCATTTGAATCCACACATCCTGAATTAACTTGGGGATTGTTCCCAAAGCAGCCTCACTGTCTGCCACTAGATTTGTGTTCAAGAACACCTCCCTTTCCTTTGGTCTTCTCAGCGTCATATTGCTGTGCTCTTCTGTGCAAATAAAAGTCCCTCTCAATCACTGCTATTGTTGAAACAGAGACAACAGGATCGTGGCTGAGTGGGTTTAAAAAAAATATTTGCACAGAAGCGCACAGATTTATGACATTCAGAAGACGATAGGGAGGTCTTCTCCAAAGACAGGTTGAGTGGTATGCTTTGAAATTGCATCAGGAACATTTCCCTAGTTGCTTAATAACCCAGGATGACTCATATCAAAACAATCATGTTAAAAAATACTCTAGTACACTGAAGCCAGCAACATGGGTGTTACAGTATATACATGGCTGCATAATGGTAATGGTGAACTATCCAGGCTCTCTGGTGCCACAAGTCTAATTTACCCTCCTCCTTACCTTGACTGGTACCTTATAACCACAGCGAATGCTACATAGGGAAATACCTCCATAGAGGTGTTAGACAAAAGTCATTTTTTCCCCCTCGCAAAGCCGAATTCCCAGAAAGAATATAAATCTCTTATGGGGATCGTCTTTTTATACTCAGCTAGACAGTCTTAAAATGGAACAGACTCTGGACTCTCACCAACATTCCCAGAACAGCAAGGGTTAAAATCCTTTACTTTTTCTGTGTTTTTTGGAGGGTGCTGATGGGGCTGAAATGATCAGTATTTTTTTTCTTTCTCCAGACAAATAACAATAAACATTATTATTGCCTCATCTGCAGTAGTGTTTTACAGGGACAGACACTGCTTCTGGGCTACTCTGCAGCCCCGATTGCTCTGGGAGGTTAATCTTAGTAAGCACTGTAATGTAAATAGGCTCTTTGGAAGTCATTAAGCCAGAAAAATGAAAAGTCTAAGAATATACAGACACAGCTTTGGGGCATTTAAACAAGGTTAAGGCTCAGAATGCAACTACCCTGTTAAATGCTAATTTTTTCTCGTCTTACATCTGTGTTGGTATTACCAGGATAACAACCCTTGTAAAAATAAACCTTTAATGGAAATTAAACATGTTATTGTTGACTTATTTCTTGGAGCTGAAGCGTGTGTATTTTCTTTCCTAAATTAGTTTTAATTATAACACCTAGTGTACATTGAATCACCTATTAATCAGATCGTTAGTGGAGCACTCAAAGTTATTTTACATTATTAAGTAATTGGCTTTAATTGTATTTGTTTGAAAATATGTTTTAGAAACTTGGTAAATAATTATGATGATAACCAACAAGATGAGGGGGTTGGGTATCCAATAAAATATCTAACTTAACAACAGTTTTTTTTTTTCGTTTTTTTTTAATAATACATTTAAATGTAAAATTATAAGATGTAATTAATCAAAGTACAGCATTCCCTTGTTAATGCCTTATTCACACACGTAAATAATCTGCAATCAACACATCCTGAAAAAATGATTGGCATGCAGTTCATCCACATCCACATTTTCAACGTGTGTTGTTTGCAATATAGGTAATGTTAATAGGGTATAACTTACTCGGCACAACCGCAAACCATTAACTGACTTCCCCAAGAAAAAGAATTCCTGTCATGTAAATTATTTAACTTTTTTAATTCCTTGTAGGTACCTTTTCTGATTAACCTGGCTTCAAAAGATGCATTAATAGTTTATTGTTGACACTTTTTTCCTTGTCATATGTATTTTTATTACTGTTATTATTACATGGAATATCAGTTCTGGAAATTCATACGTCAGATGAACAGGTATGTAATATTACTAATTACAAATAAATCGTAACAATATTAGCGTATTCTCTTTTTTCAAACTGCATTATTTTGAAAAAAGTCTAGCATATAAAGAGTCAATACTTCAGCTTGAAAAACTTGCCGTGAGCATTAAGGTCTTAGTAACAAGCACTGGTTCTGGGAATGGATAAACCCATTGATTTACTGGGCTGTCAATCAGTGCAGCCAGCTTAAAGGCTTAACTAGTACTTGGTATTGAGCTGGAGCGATGACAATGTTAAGAAGAAATAAAACACTACTTTTAGTATTGTTACCAATTATATTGAAGATTATTCAAATGATTAGTTCAATCAGAAAATGATTCCTGTTTATAAAGCAAATACGTCATGCAGCCTCATAATGGATGTTCTTTTTTCTTAAATGTTCCTACTACTTCATCCCCAGCAAACTCGAAACCTGACATCTATACTTTCCTTTTATGAAGACTAAAAGAAAAGATTGGTAAACGACTGGCATGACCTTCATAGAAGGATGCATTTATTATGTAATTATGGATAACACATGGGCTGTGAAAATGTAACTTTATAGGGCATTTTTTACTGTAAGGTAACAATTTTTTAACTTGCATTATCAGTAGTATCATGGTTGGCAAGGAGCAACCTTAATGTATACAGTAAGTATGGTCATGTTCAGTTAACACAACTACAAGAAACACACTGCTTTACTCTCAAACTTTCTATCAACTGCAGGGGAAACTGGAAAATTTAGATCTCTGTGTTCAATCCCTTAATGACTACAGTTAAACCTCTAATGTATGTAATTAAAGCTGATGTACAGTACATATTGGTATAAAAGCCTATGCTCACTTTTAGATTTGCACTGTTGGCACTGGAGGGACCCTTTAAATAAAGTTGGCTTGATTTCAGAATAAATATGAAACTGCATTTAAACACAAACTCCCAGTTTTCAAAGGTATTAACGCTGGGTTGAATTAATGCAGCCTAAGAGACAACACAGAAAATCCCCAGAAAAGCCAGGAACACTCCTGCCTTACTCACACTTGACATTTGTTTTTCATCATGAACTTAAAGGTCACTAGCTACAGAAGTGCCAAGCATCCTGCTCTGGTTTACATTTGCATGATTTTTATTTTATTGCCTCATTCCCTTTGAAAACGCACCTTTTATTAGGTTTATGGTTTTGATTGTGTAAACAGTAAAAAATGTAAACATAATATTCCTCAACGACCTCATTTGTTTCTATTCTTCATCTCACTAAGATGATGCAAATAATATTTAAATTAGTAGATTGCAGCTCTATTCATTAACATATTTTTTCTTAGTACATACAACAAAATGTGCACTTTGTGAATTGTCTTAACCAAAATACAAACTGCAGTATGTTTGCGCTACGAATGACCCATCTTAGTACATCTACCCCTATGTGAACAAAGTAAGAATTATATTTATTCCAATTGAATGCAATAAATATTTGAGATCTATTCAGCTGATCTAAATGGTGGCAGATCTAAGTACTGCAATTGTTAAAATCATTACTTTGTGAAAACCAGCATCTCTAAGATTGTGAAATGTATTTAGTATATTTTTGTAAAAAAAAAACAGGCTTGGTCCTATTTTTTAAATATTAACAGCGTCTGTTTTTATGTCCACCTCTGTTTATATCAAATTAATCAACATAGAGTTGTTGCTTGATTGATACTGCTGCAATTATTAGGGTTGTCTAAAATGAGCTGTGGGCCTTATATTCAATATTTTTTTTTTTTTTTTTCTAAAAGACAACGACAAGTTGCGGGGGTGTTAAAAATCACCTGCAGTCGCAATTTTCAATGCAAGTAATTTTCCAAAAACCCCTGTAGCCAATTTCATGAACCTGCTGTGCTCGTAGGCTAAGACTGTGCTCTGTTGCACAGTATTAATATGCATGGCCTCTCTAATGAGGCTGAACGGACCTTGATGACGTAGTGCCCACACTGCACTGCCTTCAATCAAGTTATAACCATGCATGCCCCAGGGATTCATTCTGTCCTGGAGACATCGTTTTGGTGGTTTCATTTTGGCGGCTCAGGAAGCCATAAACATTTTTAACATCTCATCTTAAGATACATCCATCTACCTTCTTACCAAAACTAGGAAATACAGTTATATTTCCCTGACACTGTCTAATCTTTTCAGGCTTCCAGTTAAACAGTGAATTGATTTTAAAAACTTAAAAAAACGCCTTGTTTGCGAGACTCACTTGTGTCTGTCAAATCTGATTACTTTCTAGTGCTCTCATTCTCTGTGGTTCTTCTCTAATTGTTGCTTGCTTCATTTGACACTTATGTTCTGTGTTTATGGAATTCCGAACCATCATTGTTTCATTCTTTCCAATATATATATATATATATATATATATATATATATATATATATATATATATATATATATATATATTTTATATATGTATAGTTATAGATAATTAAGTTTCTGTATGGTTTTATGAGGGTGTGTCACGACTGTAGTGAACTTAATGTATGTCTCCACAACCTTAGTGTGCAAATTCAACAAAATAATGTAATTAATAATAATTATGCATTTTAACGGAGTTGAAAGCTGGCAACATAATGGACTGGATTTGAGCTCCTTATCCCCCTGCCCCTACAATGCTGGCTACACTGGGACATCAGAATTCAGTTCCCTTTTTATCATTGAAATTGCGATTATTCTTTTAAAATCTATTATTGGACTACAAATGGGTTTTACCATTTGCTAAAATGGGTGAACGGTGACTTACAATACAATTATGAGCTCTTGGTTTTTGAGAGTGGAAAGGGTTGGTATAAATAATTCAAAAACAATACTGTAACGGATTGGAGTTAGTACTGGAGAGGTCATTCAAGTTTGGGATAAACGAGCAAGGTGAGTTCTGGAGTCTCTTGCACTGTCATGAGTTGAATTCCAAAGTGACCTGGTTATTATTTCCCTGTAGTGACTACGTAGTGCTGCAGCCAGCTTATAAAATAACTCTTTATACAGGTTAAAAAGTTCAATTATATACAGGCCTTAAAAATACCAGCTATAGGCAGAGTATCCACAAAAAGTGCCATTGAGAGTCACCACAGTTATATTTGCATTTTACTGGGTCACAACAGCTGACATTGAGAGCTTGAATAAAGAATAATGACCAACAGTAAATGGTTTCCCACACTGAATAAATATTCTATGGCAATATGGAGTTGTTCACAAAGTTAGGTTAGACGACGCTTTCAATAAAGTGGCATTTACCAGATGGTTTGGGATATATGCGAGAATATACTTAATATAGGGAGGTTTATGATACTGCAAGTGATTTCATATTTATCACATGATTAAAATGGCACTTTTCAATGCTTATTGGTTGGAATGCATGATATACTAATCAGTATTATGAATATTTAATAAGACAAATCCCATATTATGATCATTTAATGAGGCCAAATCCGTATTACCAATATTTAATCAGGAGATGTCTCTGGCCTCAGGGAATAAGTCTGACTTCACCTAGGTGTATGTCATGATTAAACATAGGGAAGACTAGTCACACAAAAATTTGCTCACTACATTTCATACATCCAATCTACAGTAAAATGTGTTTGTGCATATACACTATATAGGAACCACAAATTAAATGCTATATATATATATATACAGTACTGTGCAAAAGTTTTAGGCAGGTGTGAAAAAATGCTGTAAAGTAAGAATGCTTTCAAAAATAGACATGTTAATAGATTATATTTATCAATTAACTAAATGCAAAGTGAGTGAGTGAAGAAAAATCTAAATCAAATCCATATTTGGTGTGACAACCCTTTCTTTCAAAACAGCATCAATTCTTCTAGGTACACTTGCACAAAGTCAGGGATTTTGTAGGCATATAGTCAGGTGTATGATTAAACAATTATACCAAACAGGTGCTAATGATCATCAATTCAATATGTAGGTTGAAACACAATCATTAACTGAAACAGAAACAGCTGTGTAGGAGGAATAAAACTAGGTGAGGAACAGCCAAACTCAGCTAACAAGGTGAGGTTGCTGAAGACAGTTTACTGTCAAAAGTCATACACCATGGCAAGACTGAGCACAGCAACAAGACACAAGGTAGTTATACTGCATCAGCAAGGTCTCTCCCAGGCAGAAATTTCAAGGCAGACAGGGTTTCCAGATGTGCTGTCCAAGCTCTTTTGAAGAAGCACAAAGAAACGGGCAACATTGAGGACCGTAGACGCGGTTGTCGCCAAGGAAACTTACTGCAGCAGATGAAAGACACATCATGCTTACTTCTCTTCGCAATCGGAAGATGTCCAGCAGTGCCATCAGCTCAGAACTGGCAGAAAACAGTGGGACCCTGGTACACCCATCTACTGTCTGGAGAAATCTGGTCAAAAGTGGCCTTCATGGAAGACTTGCGGCCAAAAAGCCATACCTCCGACGTGGAAACAAGGCCAAGCGACTCAACTATGCACGAAAACACAGGAACTGGGGTGCAGAAAAATGGCAGCAGGTGTTCTGGACTGATGAGTCAAAATTTGAAATATTTGGCTGTAGCAGAAGGCAGTTTGTTCGCGAAGGGCTGGAGAGCGTACCGAATGAGTGTCTGCAGGCAACAGTGAAGCATGGTGGAGGTTCCTTGCAAGTTTGGGGCTGCATTTCTGCAAATGGAGTTGGGGATTTGGTCAGAATTAATGGTCTCCTCAATGCTGAGAAGTACAGGCAGATACTTATCTATCATGCAATACCATCAGGGAGGCATCTGATTGGCCCCAAATTTATTCTGCAGCATGACAATGACCCCAAACATACAGCGAAAGTCATTAAGAACTATCTTCAGCGTAAAGAAGAACAAGGAGTCCTGGAAGTGATGGTATGGCCCCACAGAGCCCTGATCTCAACATCATCGAGTCTGTCTGGGATTATATGAAGAGAGAGAAGCAACTGAGGCTGCCTAAATCCACAGAAGAACTGTGGTTAGTTCTCCAAGATGTTTGGGCCAACCTACCTGCCGAGTTCCTTCAAAAACTGTGTGCAAGTGTACCTAGAAGAATTGATGCTTGATGCTGTTTTGAAGGCAAAGGGTGGTCACACCAAATATGGATTTGATTTAGATTTTTCTTCTGTTCACTCACTTTGCATTTAGTTAATTGATAAATATAATCTATTAACATGTCTATTTTTGAAAGCATTCTTACTTTACAGCATTTTTTCACACCTGCCTAAAACTTTTGCACAGTACTGTATATATATATATATATATATATATATATATATATATATATATATATATATATATATATATAGCAGATTCACTTCTTTTAAGTGCTCCAAATCTAGATTATATGCATAAACTGTTTTTTTTTTCATTGATATTAACCAAGAAATACAATCAGTGTTGTATACATGTACAATCAGAAGCAGATTTTATTAATAAACAGATACGGTTTTGATACTTCAGGTGCATCCTCTAGTATACTATCTAGTATACTATCACTTTATTCTCTGACATGTCAGTTCTTTTCTATGTATTTATTTATTTTCTCTCAAAGCTTTCACTTTTCTGTAATCAGAGGTTGCACTGTGTTGAACTATAAAAGAACAATGAACTTAATAAAAAGGCTGCGTTATTGTAAGCTGCTTTGGGGAATGGGATTCTGGTCTGAAAGCTATACATTTATTTGTATACGCTTGATGCTGTCAGCTAATTGTTATGAAAAGCCCATCACAATGTATTGCACCAACACATTGTGATCGTTCACATGTCACCTATCATACTTTCCATGATGGGGAAATGGAAAGCATATCATAAAATTATGTCTTTAACATCAAATGCAAGCTGAAGCACTGACTATATTTTGTAACATTCATTCCCTAACCCTGGCTTGCATCTGAACCTTGAATTAATCATTGTTTTTATTCGGCTTTGGTGTAAAATACCCACTGGAACTTTTATGAAAGTCAGAAAGGTCAGAAGAAGAAGAGGCTATGTCATTGAATGTGACACGTTTGATTGGCCAGTTCTGTTCTGCCTAAACTTTTAAATGATGTGTCGGCAGAGCCGCTACTGTGATCAAATGGAGGGGCACATTTGATATTAGTTTCACATTGTTTAGTCGTAATTGAATTTGTCATTTTTGTAATCACTCACTTAATAATAATGATGCCGTTTTTGCAGGGTATTACACCAACACAATACATAATGTAGTTTTTCACTTTGGTTGATTAGATGGAAATCTTTCAGGCTTAACTATTTCATTCCTTGAGGCACATGATTCCTGTGTTGGTGTAAAAGTGGAAGCCCTTTACACTGGTTATCAAGCTGATAACTCTTTTCCCATTTGGTGGTTTTGTTATACTGATAATGTATTACAAAATATAAATGCAGATATTTTCATTACAGGCTGATAAGATCTAAATTATGTTTTTGCATGGTTTTGCAATGTTGTGGGTCTAGACTACAAACGTGGTGCATCAAAATTAATACAGTATGTAGTACAGGACTTAACAATAATCCAAAAGCTAGAGGCTTTCAAATTATGAATTCAGCAAATGATTACTTTTTCTTTTTTTCCCAACTGACTTCCTCACTATGGGAGCTGGTTGCTTTTGATCATCGGGAGAAACCTCAAAGAAAACCATTTGTTCAGCTTAGTAATGCCTGAAACATTTTTAGTGCACACTAAATGACTATGTTCTATGCACTATGTAATTAAGATCTTGATACTGAACGGCACTGTGCATTTCAGGTCTTATAAATCACTGTTAGCTACCAGGTATCTTCTCTCTGATTATTTACAGGCAGATCTGCAACATTTTCAGTGGGCTTATACTGCTGGAAAGAACCATGTCCTCTTCAGTGGCGTGTGTGGGATCAAGCAGCAAACTACAGTCCCCATGGAGATCCTTTTGAACCCAATAGGATTTCCATGCCATCTGGATGGGCTGTCAGTCTGCCCTAGACAATAAGGATTGCCAACAGTCCTATATAGTACAAGATGGCCCTTTTTTAATCAACTGTTTGCTGTCCCGTAATAAATTGATGTGATATGTGAGCCATGAGATTTCTATGAAAGGTGCTATGCCATCTTGGTTGAGAAAAAGCAGCATTTTTTTTGAAGTCTAAATTTTGCTGTATAAATGCAGTTATATAAAAGCATGCAACATGCAGTTAGCTGTTTGGTTTATCTGCTGAACAAAAGTATTTGTCCAAGTATAGGCCCAGAATGGACATAAATTTCAAATTCCATGTCCAATCTCTATAAGTTGCCTGGTGTGAATATCTGACTATGGGAGATGTACATTCTACAAACAGACACAAGTTTTAGAATAAAAATGTTATGGGATGCAATTGAACAGGAGGTTGGTGCTGGAACTGCAGTATCCATTTTCTCTTGACTCATAGACCTTATTTTTTAAATAAAATGCTGGCAAACCTAAGTCACTGTGACCCCATGGCCATCAATAATATTACCTTTTGTAGGTTTCAGGCATGTCTGTGGCTAGCAAAGCACAAGCTAGTCATTAACTTAGGATGTTTTTCATATAAAAAATAAAAAAACCTCACAGTACAAGGAATCAGGGACCTAATTAGCATATGGTCGGAGCTGGGACGGAGTGACTGGACTTTCTATCGACTCTGAAGGACAGATTCAGAGTCGATATACAGTTCTGTCCTCTTTTTCGGACGTTAACCCTTGTGTTACTGTTAACCCTTGTGTGTACCACTGTCCTGTCTTGTCTGGGGTAAGTGTGTTGTGTTACCGTATAGTGTGTGTGAGTCGTTTGGTGTGCCCCCCTCTGTCTCACCCAACTGTTATGATATGGTACAAGCTATTATAATATAGTAGTTATTTAGCACTATATGTTGGGATATATTTTAAAATATATGTCAAATGTATGTCTAAAATATATTTAAATGTATATAATTATATATTTTTATAATGTATTTCAATACATTTTTACAGACATTTTTTAATATTTAAATATATGTTTTAAAATATATATTTTGGAAATATATTTATTGTATATATTTTTTTCCATCTGGGTTGTGAAATCTAAGGCCTAAGCTAGTTTCTACTGTGTAACCATTGGAGCTGTATAAAAATATTAAAAACATTAAATGAAGGAGTTAGTTAATGCACCTCTTAAAGAAATGTATGATTACTTTATGATGTGGACTTGAGATATTTGAATTCCATTTTCTTACTAATGCTAAAGCAAACATCCATGTGTTAATGAAGTGCCTTAACTTGAAATGCTGAATATGCAGCACATATTTTGCAAATAATGTACATTTCAACACTGACCTCTTTTATAACAAAGTACTCCCTGTTAATTAATGAATTAAAACATAACCTCTTATAGACTGGGCTAATGGCAAAGCGTATTTTACCATGCCAAGAAGCATCAAGTTATATGACATACATTCTGTTTTGTAATCAGTTGTAAAAGGAGTGCAAACATAAATTAAATGATGTACTTATTGTTAGCAGAGACAAAATATACTTAGTATGATAGCTTTCAATCATACTTTGTTCTGTTTGATGAGGCTTTTAATGTTATAAAGTAAGTAGAGCATTTTGCTAATCGTATTGTGTCCTGAATAACACCATCCTGATTAAAAGTACACTTCTCTTAGTCACTCAAACCAGGGGCATGTATAGCCTCGTACTGAGAGGTTTGCAACATTAAAATGTGCTTTGACCTTAACATGAAACGTCTTCCAGTTTACTGTGTTTGTGAGCAGTAAAAACCTGTTTGTATAACAGGTTTTTACTTATGCACATGCATATTATATATCTTTATTATGGGTAAGTTTTCTCCTAATAGTTTAGGTGAACTTGTACAAAAAGGGCATGTTATTTGTAGATTTAATGAGATCAATGCTTCAGCACAATATTACCTGCTAAATGTGCATGAAAACAGAATTCCTAGTAATGATGTATTGTGCAATTATAATAAGGGCACACCTGGAGCTATTTAAGCAGATATGACCATATTCATTTAATCACACTTTCACTATTGTACATATTTCTGAATATGCATTTGTGATGGTGCGTGCAAGTATATTCAGTTTACTGTGTACATTAATCAGAGTTTCCAGGAATGTATTATTATTATTATTCTTATTACATTTATGTAGATTTAATTTGAAGTCCCAGGCCTGGATATGAGTTAGCAATTACACCAGGAATTGTCAAAATGACAACCCCATTTAAAGATATAATTGGATGAGGGAATCTGCTGTGGTCACCCTGCACATTCCACAGCTCCACTGCATTCCTGGAAATGTAACAAGTCATGTTTTCTCTGTTAGTTTACTTTGGATGGCCAGTTATAACATGTGTGGATGGTGAAGGCCCTTCAGTGCCTTCAGTGGACAGCAATGGCAGCCCTGTCCTTTTGATAAAGTATGGAATAGGTGAAAAGTCATTGTTGGGCGGTTTAGCTAGAGTCATTTTTCAAATGTTTAAATCCTTTTTTTGTTTGTTTTTCTAAAAACTAAGAAAAGAGAAGTGTATGGGGTGTGGTCTATCCAGTTAATATAATGTGTTTAGTATATAAATAATGCCATTGTTTAAATAATTTAAATAGTAACCTTCCCTGACATTTTACAGGCAGAAGTACACCAAAGAGAATCACATGCACTGTTAAATGTTTGATTTTCATAACCTTGGTACACACACAGCACTTAAAAACAGAGGAAACAATGGCAATGTTTAGATCCTCCACCATGTAGATGAATTGAATAGACCCTATGGACTGGCACACAGTAAGAACCTCCTCGATTAATCACTGTGCTCTAAACACACAGCCCCCTCTGCTGGAATCTTCTGCAGTCATTGTAATTTCATTCTCTCCAGTCCCTCTGAGAGCTGAGGCTAATTAAGCAACAAGTTTGGGATTTTTCTATTAATTGGCAAATTCATGATCTTCGGGAACCTTGTTTAAAAAAAAAAAAAAAGTAAAAAAAAATAAAAGTTTCATTTTGCTGAGAAATTTAAGGTGGAATTGTTTCCTGCCTTTTCAGATTAGGTTTATTTTGCTGAAAGCATTGGAGGCCAGTGTCAAGTAAACTGTTCTCATTCTAACATAATTCAGTTTGTCAAGACCCCAGTTCAGTGTCTCTACTGAGAAGTACAGAAAACAGCATGCTATCTTCTAAAGCAAATGCTACACGTACAAGAAAACGTTTCACAAACAGGAAGCATTTTGACGAGGTGCAAAATTAGTATTACAGTCAAAGTCCTCCAGTGCTTCCAGGTTCTATTGTTTTCAAAGAATAATTCCATCTATTTAAAAATGTTCAAGTATAATTCCATTGGTAATAGCTCTTCCTTTAATTGTGAGCAACATTAATTGAAAGGTGTGGTCCGGTGTCTGTTTTGGCAGTGACGCTTGCATCTTTTGTTTAAAACTCAAAGTGTTGGCTTTCCTGTTCAGCTTTCCTTAGTATTTTGTGTTTTGGTGATGTGATGACAGAGTTACAGAGTGTGTGCTTCCTTGTGTGGATGGTAACAGATGTTTATGTGAATAACAGACTTTTTTTTATGAAGGCAAAGAGTTTATGTCCAAATTCTAATTAAAAAGAATTTCATCTAAGCATTTTTTTTTGTTCATTTTCTCTTGTACATCTTTAATCGCTTGAAATCCCTTGCAGTTGAAAGGCTCAGCTTTGATAAGGCAATTATTAATAAGAAAAAGAAACACATTCAAGAAACATAGGTGGTGGGGTGATAGTGCTCAAATTTAGTTCGCTTTCATTGTTGACTGCACCTGAATAAAATGGTACTTTTGTTTTTTACATTATCAAGTATTATCATTCTGTTTGTATGGTCCAGTATGGAACTACCAACCTACAAGCATGTGCAGAATGACATTATCAATGATTATTGATGACTGTAGGCTAACTCAACTTAGTAATAGGAAAAAGTCCCTTCTTAACCCCCATACTGCCCACCTCTATTTTACTTTATGATTCTCAAGCTTGAATTGTGACTATCAGTAAAAAGGGGCACATTCATATTTTTAATGCAGATTTAAAACATGCTAGTAGGTTAGTAGGTCCCTAGTGGCCGAGACAAATGGAATAATATTTAATTCAATGGGCTAATAAAAATAAAAATCAGATTGGGTGGTAGTTTCTTAAGTACATATTATAACAATAGGTTCCCCTTTTAAGGTTGTATTGTTTATGTATACATACTGTAGCGCTACCTGAAGTCGAAATGTCTGCATACTCTAAATGATGTAGCTTTTTAAAAAAAAAAAAAAATTACTTTAAAAACCGAACTTGATTAAAAAAAAAAAAAAATTTATTGGGTTTGAACCAAGGATCTATGTGTGGCAACCTATTCTCGTGAAAAAATTAAATAAAATAACCGTTTACTGTGTGTGAGATCTTGGAAAGAGAATTACAGGAAAAGATACTCCGAGACAGTGAGCAAGAGGCAATTTAGTCATTGTATTTGAAGGCTTGGAGACAGTCGGGGCAGGAAAAAAAAAATGACCATGCCAAGTAATGTCTTGGGCTTTTAACTGAGAATGGAGGGGATTGTCTCCGATCCGGAATGAAAATCAAAATGCATGTTCTCCAAATTTCAAAATTCAAAACAGCCTCTCATACGCTGGGCAGACAGCCGGGGGTAGTCAAGTGTAAAAACCAAACATATACCTTGACAATCAAATTACTGTTACAAATGACTTGACCTCTTAACCATTTATAACACAGTTGTCTTTCCAGAACCAAGCAATAACAATCAAATGCGATCAATCTTCAAAGCCTCCTGCATCTTAAACTGCACCAAGTTCAGTCCAGATTAATGACGATATGCATCACTGCACTGGTTTGAAAGGGTCCAGTAGGCTGTATTGGAAACAGATGATTCCTGATACAGGGGGACACACTGGACATATCATAAATAGATGGTTCCAGGCATAAAGGGGTTAACTATACTGCCATGTAATTTATAGTCCATATTCTTGCTCATAATGTCCAATGTGAAAAGCATGCAATTTTTAATATAAAAAAAGCTTCCACAAACAGGTCATTAGGTTTGACATTAAGTACCAGGGAAAATTGCTGGTGTAGATTTAAACATCGGAGCCAACCCCCTTATTTATTTCCCTGGCTCAGATGACACAGAACAATCAGCCTGCTAATTCCTCTTCAAGCCTGCTACCTGCTCCTTCACAATTCAACAGCCTGCCTAACATGACTTTTGTTATCCATTCTTTCCCATAGGTTTTAATTTGCCCGTTTGATTTTTTTCCAAGCCCCGTTTCACATACTCTGATGCCCTACAATTTGTATTTAACATCTCATTCAGTAGGTTCTTCTGTGTTTCACTCTTGATATGGCTTTTATACCTTTCTGTTGACTCAATTTTATGAATGTCTAAGGACTGAGCAAATTAAGAAGCATGAACTATGACAGGCTTCTGACACTGACTGTGTAGCACACTGGCCCACACATGCTGTGCAGCATAATGATCACATTACAATCTTGTGATATTATTCAAAATGACTAAAGATAAATGAATGATAAACTAGGGGTTATGCTTCCTTTATTACAGAGTTGATAAGGTAGCTAATCAGTGTCCAAGTAAATGTCATTACATAAATTATGAACTAGACTTTGATGCACATTCCCAAAGAGTCTCTGTGCACAGTGTCCACGGGTGTGGCTTTACTGCTGTGAAATAGGAGTAGCCAGGAAAACACTGTAAATATTTATTTTGAATAGCACCTAACCTCATTGAATTATAATAGCACATGTACATTTCAACCAGAACATAGTGGCGGGGTATGTTGACATTCCTAATTCCATTAACGTAAGGTCCCCATGTCCTTTTCATCTGATTATTTAGGCATACATACTTAAAATTCCTTTTTTCTGTTTTGACTCAAATACAGGTATGTCACCAAATGATATGGGTAAATTCCAACATATGAAGTTTAGTTGTTTTTATTCACGTTTATGTATTATAGTACCCCCTCACATTTTGCAATATAAATATGTAATGTCATAATACACATTTTGAAATGTATATTAATTCACAATAAATATTATTCAGGTTTAATCCTGCAAAGTGAAGCTTATATTATTATACGTGTATGTTGCATTCACGTGCTGTCCAAGGGGTTACTGGTTTCAAATAGATCCAGACATGTTTCATAATACAGTGGGATTAGCTATAACATTTACAGTCATTAATTTTAATGTATTGTTATTATTATTGGTAATTAAAAAGGGGGAAGAAATTAAATACAACAGCAATTACACATGTGAATTGTTCAGGATGAGCTGAAGAAAATGATAAATTACATGCCAAAAATGTAAGTAAAACTGTGTGGCACTCAAGCAAACTACTCTGTAAGGAGATCAATCACTGTGCTCATGTGACATCATCAGACTGCGGTTTCACAGTCAGCACCATATGCTCTGTCACAAAAGAGTATAATTTCAAACATTAATGACCAAAAAAGGTGAGAGTCGGTTTTAACCCACGTGGGATTGTTTAGGCCCGAGGTGAACCCAAAGGCTAAATACTTCCCAATACCACCCATCTCTGATGGCATCATTGCACTACCTTTTTGAGATTTCTCCCAGAAAACGTTAGAAAGAAAACTTGGTCTAGGTTTTAATAATAGCATACTGCTAGCTTTCATTCTAATATAATTTCATGCTAAATGCCTTTTTACTGACATGTTCAAAACCACAGACTTGTTGGTATATTTGCCCAGGTTTTTCTATATTTTTCAATCTTATCACTTTAAAATATGACCTAAAATGAAAGGTTCATCTCATCTTAATTATGTGTACAACAATTAATATGTACTGAAACTCTTGCGACTATGTGAAATTAAACAAAAGACTCCAGTGTGAATAGGAGTGCCGGTGTATTTATTTAGTTAGTGACTGAGGGGACAAGAACAACCACTTCAGAGATTGCAGCTTTTTAATTGGAATGTTAGCAATTGGACAGAGCTTTGATATAATTGGATGCACAAAAACTAGTGTTCCAAGTGTTCAGTTTTTTGTGTGTGTTTAGGGAGTGCAGAAACTGTCACTAATAGTTAAATTAAAAGTCCAGAATTAAGATAAGGGATGTTTAAATTGCCAATTATTGTAAAACTATGACGGGAAAGCACAAAATGTGTCATTTTCTGAAAGTTGTCCTTTTGTAACTTGGATGAGCATATCAATTTAGTGGAATTGTTTAATAGTAGCTGCTTTAACATCTGTATGTCCAAATTGATTTTTTTTTTTTAAATTTCTCTCTCTATATATATATATATATATATATATATATATATATATATATATATATATATATATATACGTACAGTACAAGCAATGTATTTCTGACACTTAAGTTACTGTCTAACAAAACTGTAAAGGGAAAAAATGAAATAGCATTTACCTATATTGCTACTGGCGATATCATGTTTGTTTAGACAACAGGTAAAGCTTATACAGCATGTTACACTTAAATAAAGGCTCAGCAGAGGGAAATGCCATCACTGACTTCACATCAGTGACAACCTTGCAAAGCAGGAGTCTGCCGATGTATCTTGTTATCATTCAGGCTGGCTTGTTTTTCAAGTCAAACTAAAAGAAAATCACAGACTCCTTAAAATGCTGTCTGACAGCAGGTAGTTACAGTGAAATGCTTTCCCCCATGCTTCCCAACTTTGTAACATCCATCCAGATGGTAGATTAGAGGCTTGAATCTGCTGGTTGGTGACAAATGCATGGGTGATGGCATTCAGTTTGCCTAACTGTAAAAGTGAATTCACCATGGTTCCCTGTTTAATTGTAGACCTGACGCGTCAGATGAAAGGAGTCTCTGGGACAACCTGCTAAAGCAACAGCACACATAAATGCCAAAGACAAGTTGCGCTTGATGTAGAATCACAAACATTGCACCCATCACTGACTCAAAGGCAGCTGGTATGTAAAACCTCTGCTGTTGTTATGTTAGCAAAATGTGAATGTGGAGAAAGAACATGTCTTAGCTTATAGAAAGAAAGAAACAAATAAATAAATAAATAGCATAATGCCTTTGGTGTTTTAAATGTCTAATACTGTATAACAGTGATTTGTTTTCATTTACCGGTATGAGAATTGCAGCAATCCAGAGATTAAATGCACTTGAACCACACAGGCATTTAGTTCACCAAGCATGCTTTTAGGAGTTAGAGGCAACTCTTGCATATGCAAATATACTGGTGGGAACAAATATTAAGTGATATTATTTTTGATCTTATTCCCCCTTCTAATTGGTAGTATAAGTGTATAATTCTACGAAGGCAATCTAAAAACAAGGTTTATAAGCCCTTGATACTTGTTTAATAACTGTGTGTGCAGTGTGCATTATATGGGTGCAAGAGTCATATTTTTTATCATCAGTTAAATAATTAAAGATCGATCTGGGATAAGAAATTTGAAAGTTAAGCTAACATTTGTGTAATGTCAAAAGTGTAACTAAATACCCTTTTATTAAGCAGCACTAATAAAAACTAAATGTATATAGTCAATTTGAATTTAATAAAAGACATGGACACTAATCCTTTAACCTAAATACATATTATTGAAATTTACTTAACCCTCATTTTTTATATTATCACATACATTATTCAATAAATGGGCAGAAATCAGGATTCAAGTTCAAGTTGCAGATGTGGTGATGAGATTCATTCTTCAAAGATGAGTCATAAAGTCACCAGCATTGCAGTGTATGCTATGACACATGCAATGTTGATGTCTTCCGATTTCAAGTTACAGTACATTTCTTCAACAATCATTTTATAACACAGTTGGAAACAATTTCCTCTTAATATGCTCTTTTGTCTTTTCCAGTGTTTTAGTTTTTGCAGCTATAAATAATGAACTATTTTCCTTAACCATGTTTATTTGAAAATACAGAAGGGAAGCCAAAAACAAATAAACATTTTAGCAGGGCATTTGTAAATGATCTGGACAACAATATAAGCTGGCCTAGCAGGTGGTAATATCATATTTTCAAATTACATTTCAGCAAGTGAACATAATAAATCCTCTTGTGTTCAACATTTTGCTTGTAGCAACTTCCAGTCACATTATTCTCTTTGACCTCATTACTGCTAATCATTATCACATTCTGTAATAGATGCCAGAGAGAGTGAAATGGTTAATATGGTATTTCTTGCAGAAAGAGGGCCTGTCATGTTATTGATGACAAATTAAAATTAATAAAGAAGATCTGTCATGAATTTGAGAGAACGGAATAACTATGAGCATACAGATGATTGCTGAGGTCTCTTGGGTGTCCTGTGAAGAATAATGTGTTTTTTTTTTTCGTTGTACATGCATTGTCTTGAAAGGGGCTGTTAAAACCGGCAAATCACAGCTGCCTGAAAGACTCCCCCAAATAGGAACTGTATCCTGTTGTCCCTCATCGCGTGTAATTTCTCCCTCCGAGAGTTGTTTCCAGCCCCATGCATCTTGATGCCTCACAGTTTTATTTATCTTTATCTGGACCTTGAGTAGCAGTAATATCAGGTCATACACTACTAAAGCTCAATTACAGTGTTTAAAAGAAATATATATATATATGATTGTCCCCATTTTATATACAATCTCAGTCCATTAGTTGAACATTTCGTTACATACAGTGCATCATTTGATATATATACAATGGTTTATTGGCATAGGTTAAATCAAATTTTGCAGCTGTGTATGTTTGTGCGTGTGTGTGTGTGCATGTGTGTGTGTGTGTGTGTGTGTGAATACATGGTC
This sequence comes from Acipenser oxyrinchus oxyrinchus, assembly GCA_030684275.1. NCBI lineage: Eukaryota > Metazoa > Chordata > Actinopteri > Acipenseriformes > Acipenseridae > Acipenser > Acipenser oxyrinchus. Next base: position 48,099,922 of record CM060257.1, on the reverse strand, counting down.
TATTCATATACAGTACACTACTCTCCAACAAGTATGGGGCCAGAACAGTATAAACATGATCACATATAATATACTGTGTCTGTGTGCATACACACACATTTTGGGATGAGCATGAGGAAACATTGATAGTATTTTACCTTGCCAGAAAAGAGCACATGCCTTTAAGCAAATCATGAAAAATGTAAAAGATTTGTCTGACCATGTGCTATATCTGACCTTGACTTTAGATAGGTCAAAATGGGGTGCTGAATTTTTCAAAAGATAAGGTAAAGCTCCAGAAGGTATAAACGGGAATCTAAAAGGGATTGGAAGAAAAGTGTAATTATAATTATTGTACAAAAACTTAATTGGATAGCATGGTAAACTGGTACTAAAGAGGGGCTGGTTCCCAAGTATAATATGCATTGTAAATGTTGGTGCACATGAAAATGTATCTATTACACCATTCCTCCAACTTAAAGAATGCATAAACTCAAATACTCAAACCCTATTTGAAAAAAGTTAAACCTTTAAACCATAGGCAATTTTACAACTTAAAAACACATACATTATCTGAAGAATAACATTACAATAATATATACACGTTCAACATTACTTACTGATAAATTAATATAAGCGCAAAACATGCAAGTGCAATGGAATGTAATAGGAATAACAGCTTTTCTGTTGGAAGTTGTATGCATTTGCAGTCATTATTTTAAAGTGTTATCAATTCTTAAATCTGGCATTTTTGCCAGGTTTTAATGCCGCTTAATTTTTTGAAGTGCAAGGAATCAAAGTAGTGAACTCTGGAGCCTGGAGTAACCTTGCCAATGTTTCTTAACCCTGATCTGGAGAGGTCACTCTCTCCCGAGGTGGAGGGGTAATTCAATCCCCATGCTTATTCAGTCCAACGCTTGCTTTTTTCTGAGCAAAGCCTGACAACTGCATCGAATTAGGGCCAAATCAGGATGCCTTTGTAAAGTACACTTATGTTCATAAGGACTAAGCCAGTGGTTCCCAAGCTGGAAAAAGGGTTGACCTCAGAGTTCAGCCAAGAAATATTTTTGCAGAGGCCACCCTGTTAATTTGTTAAAATACAGAAACATATAAATATAACTTGTTTATATTCTGATTTTTTTTATTATTAAATAAATAGGAGGGCTGTGGTTTTGTAGATGATATACTGTACATATATATATATATATATATATATATATATATATATATATATATATATATATATATATATATATATATATATATATATAACTGAACTCAAATAGGTAAGATTATTGGTCTACAAAATGCAGTCAAACATACATTTTTCCAATGACAGGAGTTTTAGTGTTCTGGTAAGTTGTTATTTGCTATGATTTAAGTAAGATAGGAATTAGTTTATTCACCTACAAAATATGTCTGTTTTAATATCAGAATAATGAGCTGCTGTGTCAATAATTTATAGTATGTTTATTGTTAATAACACTGCACTGGATATGTATAGCTTTCTGGTCACATTTGAGAACCATTTTTATCTACTGTTTTGGTCAGGCTGCTGTGGGCTGTCTCAGAGCAGTGTATCATGCAGTGTACACATGTCCTTTTATATTATACAGCACTGTAAGCTATTCTCTATATACATGCAGACTACAAGGCCTTGAAAGATGAATTTGATGCATTTTTAACCAGTTAACTATGACTATAAAGCATGGTATAATGTACTGTGTTTATTTTTTACACCCTTCTTATAAATAATGCATAACACATGCAGATGTTGTCAAAATATGATTAAGCTATTAGTTTTCGAGTTTTCATAGTTAAGAATGTGTTCAGTATGTAACTCATCATCACTCATATTTAATGTGGACAGCATCTTGTAAGAGACATCTTGTACAAATTAATGCTATCATGGTTTGTAATCATTTTGCTTAAAATCATGTTAAATGAGGAGTAAAATTAAACAATATTGCATGAATTGTGTTTCACTAATTTCATGTCTCAGTATATTAGCGGAGCTTTCAAAAAGATATGTCAATGGTAAAGGCCTTACACAGTGTATCTATCTATCTATCTATCTATCTATCTCTCTCTCTCTCTCTCTCTCTCTCTCTCTCTCTATATATATATATATATATATATATATATATATATATATATATATATATATATATATATATATATATACACTTGCCACCCTATCTAAAAGAAGGATTGACATGATGGTTATCCTACTTCACAGGTATTATCATCTTAACATGAAGTTAATGTATCCTGTGGGTGCCAGCAAGGTTGAAGTTGGACCCCTTTAATAATAAGTGGTGAGAACAGATTTGTCATTGAAGTGGGCAGGTTGCATTTTAGTTAAACAATTACAAAACACCGTTGACTGCTGAGATCAGAGGAAGCCTCATGCTGCCCCAGCTGGAGTAAGGCACAGTTTGTATGGTGGGTTATTGGAAATATTTATAGAACGGACAGCGATTCTAATTGTTTGAACAAGCTTTTTTTATGATGATTTATTTATTTGAGTAAACCACAACAACAAAAAAACACACACACACAGAGAATCAAATTAATTACTTTATTACATATACACTACAGATACCATCAATTTCTGTTTTCTGATACCAGTGTGCTTTATGAATATTGAATATGGTCTAGTAGGCTTTATATAGTTGATCTACTGTTAAACACATTTTTAAATCACAGATCTAAACAATGCCCTTGTTCCCAATGGTACAGTTTATGGATTACAGAAAAGCATATTATAGACTGAAGTGGGTAACACAAACAATCTACTGACAGAAAATGTCTGTTATACGCTGTTGCGTCATATACACAGTCTGTGCATGTTTAATGCAGAACATTAGAATATATTCTTAAACACAGAAAAATATATTACTTTTTCATACTGGTTGCTCATTACTGCTCTGTGCATAAACAGCAACAGGAATCCAGTAAGTACATCTGCAAAGTTGCTTGAATAAAATCATGTTTACACATTTAATGAAGCACACTGAACAATCTATTTGGTAAATCTAGAAATTGCCAAATCCCATGCTGAGGTGCATTCAGATCTAATCTACAAAACAGCGAAATTGGGCCAGGTTTACACCTTGAGGCCTATAATTGGCTTGTCTTTAGGGTTTCAAACCTTGGACTGATCTTCTAATCTGCGCTGTAGTTTTTTTTTTGTCCCCACTGGTGCTGGTATGTCAATAGTATTTCAGTAATTAACAAAGTCACATTGTCAGAGAGATCAGACAGACGGATTACTCCTGGCAAGTTCAACTGCAAAACCTGAAGTTGTTCCCATAGTACTGCAGATAAAAAAATGCAAGAATTTGCTGATGTAACAACCCCATTACAACAGTAATCTCATAAGTGAAGATAAAAAATAGCACCTCAAAGGAGAAATTGTTTTGTTTTATTCCCAACAAACTGATCACATTAAAAAAAAGATCGCATTAAACCGCTCATCAACAGTAAGTTCCAATTCAAATTTAAAACTAAATTTTACTTTTCAGTTATTCCATTTCAAGAAATGTTTCACAAAACTGTGCTTACATTTACATGTTTAAAGTTGTAAAGTACAACTTTGTAATAAACTAATGCATAAATAAAGATAAGCAGCTTATAACATTGAAATTCAACAGCTCACCTAAAAGGAATGCAATGCGTTGACTCCTGTGGCAATTGATATTGGGAAAATACAAGAGAAATTGTTTCAAAGCTGGTATGGTATGTTTTTTTTTTTCTGTTTGTTTAAGTTATGAAAGTTGTCCTTGCAGGCTCCTTGGCTATGGGTTGGGATTATTAAGTGAATACGACACTCTGGTACTTGCAGTGGCTGGAACATATTACATGCTCAGGTTATTATTTACATTTATTATTTGGAAGTGCTACTTGACCTTTTACAAGAGGAGCACAACCTGTATTCAGTGTAACTAAAGCCACAGCTTATTATACAAAGGGCTTTGGAGTGTGATGCTGTACAAAGCCCCTTAACACAAGGCATGGCCCGAGCACTGTGTTAGTATTAATGTTGATTTCCAACATGTCTCTAAAACCTGTTCTCTAATATAACCCAAAGCCGCTCAAAAGCACATCCATAGAAAACAACGAAACCATGTTGCACAAGAGGTAAATATTACATTTGGGTCAGTGGTGCGAACATATTGTTTCAATGAAGAGATATAGTTTGTGGGTCAATTTATGGTTTTCTGTAATCGCAAAAATAATAATAAAAAAAAGGATTTATTGTGGAGGTACAAAGGAGAGCATTGATGTGTGGCTTTAAAAAATACTCGATAGTAAAACTCATCTGGACATCATTACAAGGAGTGCCCCTCATGTTACTGTATGTTTAATGTAGCCTAGAACGAGCCTGATGTGAATACCCTCTGTTGTGATTAAATACATCTTGAGGGTACAAAATAAAACACGCTCAGTGGAAAACTCTGTTCATGCTAAAGAAACCATTTCTTTGCTGTTTTTAAATCTTGTTATGTGGTGCCCCTCAATTCATTTGTCCTTTGTTCTGTATTTGTAATCATTTGTCCCTGATTTGTATGGTGGGATGCCTAGAGGTATTCTTCATGTTATCACACCACTGAGCCCCCTTACATTAATGAACATCTTAGGGATAATTAAGAGGATAGCACCAGCCTTAGGTACAGTAGCAATGGTGTTCTCGCAGAAGCAGAGAAAAGTAACTGCTTTATTTAAATTAATGTGGGATGTCTAATAGAAAGTGTAGGGATTGGTGGCCTCTGGGCTGAACCAGCAAACCAGACATACTATATTCAGGCATGTTCTACATCAAAGTCTGTATAATAAAACAATATTTATGCAGCATTAAAAACATTGCATTAATAGTTGGTGATTTTTAAGCGTAGAACACCTTTTATTTGAAAGCTTGCTTACATGGCATTCCACCCAATCCAGATGAATTAATAATGGAGGTGCCTTAATGGAGATGCCTGCTTAAAGACTACATTCATTATTTATATCCAAGCATTTTCTGTCAGATGAAACACAATAAAACATAAATTGTTTGTTCTGTACGGAATTGTTTTGACGTGGTCTTAAGTGCACCCTTGCATCTTCAGAACTCAATGGTCATCCAGTTTAAAAATCACACTTTTGTTCTGCGTTTTGAATGTTGCTTAGTTTCAGCCTCCTTTACAGACCATGCTGAAGAATAGTAACTTTTTTGGTCCAAAAATGTCTGAATATTTAAGCAAATATACATACCATGATGAAGTCTTGCCTTAATTTCTAGTTCATAACAGTTTAAGAGAAGGGGAAGTCATTCTGACTTACGTTTTAAAATCTGTTATATTCATTCACTGTACAAATACACTTACCTAAAATGATCTGTGTCTGCCCAAGATTATCTGTTTAATTTAAAAAAAAGAGAAATTGCTATCAAAGCTGTCTTTGCATTTAAAATTCCAGTTTTTAAACTTCATGCAGATCAAGAGGGCTTAAATCACTGGTATTCTTGACTTTTAACAGCATTATAAAATACATAAGAGATTGGAAGGGTACAATTCTGTCTTGTTAGGTTATAACCTAACTTGCTATTTGCTGTTGCAAGGACTACTAATGGGACTGAGACAAGATTTATTACAGCTAAGACATCCTGCTTAACATTAGCCTTGTCATTCCATTAATAACGACTGCTTATGAGCTATCTCCTTGGCATCTTTGTTGTCCTGAAAACTTAAAACACAGAGTGTGATTCTTTACAATGTGCTACATTGCCCCCTCTGGGTATTCCTGGCCATTATCCCATTTGGTTATATTCAAAACTGCAGCCTCCTGAGAGAGCATTAGGACTGACCTTTAACCCAAACAATATTCCTGGTTCAAATGGCGTAATAACACGCAGTGAGTATTTACAAGCATGCTTATAATATAACAGAGTACTGCTGTGAACATTAGCACATATTTTCTGCTCAATCAGGTTTTGATGTAGAGCTGGGCCTGCACCCTGGAGAAATTGTCGTCCCCAATAAGCTATGCTAGTAGAACACCATTGAACCTAAACAGCTTACATAACAAAACTGAATGGATGCAGATTAGCAAGCAAACATATACATTTGAAATGTTGCATGTCCCAGAAGCATACTCGCAAGCTACACAATGTCTTGGAGTCTGCCCACTAGAGGAATCAGCTTTGGAGGGGCCAAAGTGTGTTGCTAAATACCCAGAACTGTAGATTTGTAAACAGTGAGTGGATCAGATCAGGGATATTAACCACTGCTCAAAAATGAAAACACAACTAGGATCTTCAAAAACCCGACGCTTGTTTTCTGCTGAATGTTGCTAACTTTTTTTTATATAGCTGTAGCACGGGATACATACTGTGGGACATTTCAGTTGTGATGATCTTCTTATGTTCAGGGCATTTTAAAGATATGGTTCAGTGGCATTGGCTAACTCTACCATATAATTTTTCATTTCCATGTTTATTAGCATTTCAAACTTGTTAAAAAAAACAACACCCATAACATACAATATTTGTAATAATTAAGATATTTCTAAATTAGTTTGAAAATTATTGTTGTTGTATGTAGTGTTTCAGATAAATAGCAAAATGTTTTTATGATGAACTGCATGCAATTCTAATTTCACACTTTTAATTACATTTTTTCTTGAAAATCTTTTCAAACTGAGACAACTTTGAATGCTGGTGAAACATGATTAAACACTTTTGACTGTATATGAAACAGAAAACATTGTATACTTGAGATGAGAGCTAATCGTCTTCTTCATGTAAATGATGAGAAGGATGCATACTTTATTCCTAAAATAGCTAACTTTCCCCCACTTTTAGTTGAGTCTATCTTGCTGTGTTGTGTTGCACAGTATATATTCCTTTTTTTAATAACAAATTGTGAACAGTGTTTCTGCAATAGATACAAAATAAGTAGCTTCATATGCTGAGAATTTGTGTAACCGCATCCCCTCCCTGTATTTCACAGGGTAGTAATAGCTATTGCGGAACCTGTCCCTGTCATTTTTTTCATCAGATCAGGGAACACGTCATGTAGATTTCTAAACAAGAAAGAACAGAAATGCACTGTAACGTTATACTGTGCAGTATATACATGTATATGTAACCTCTCAATAGGAAGCATTTGGTAATTGTGTTTTACACTTTGCGCTGCAGACCGTTTGTCACTTGATTAACCTACATGCAAACCTAACAACTGGATGATATGCTTCACAATTCATCTGCATCTCTTTCTCAGTCATGAGATACTTAAATTGCAAATTCTTCTGAACTGTAACCCAGTGTCTTATGGCTCTTGATTCTACATTTCCCTGTAGATGGCCTGTCATCAAAGATGTGTCAGAGTTGTAGTGTGTGACTGGTACCAAATGGCGAAGCTCTGTGAGAGCACACTGTAATTGTATAAGGTAGTCAATGGAATTGATAACACCAGCCACAATGTTATAACAGTGTAATTCCTTCACCTTTGTCCCAATCCACCCTAATGAAGACACAAGTTTACGAGAGTCGAGAAAAATAATGTACCTACAGCATCAGAGAGGGGGTGGGGGATTTATGATTTTTCCGGGACATGTCATTTGCATTAATGGAGGTTAAAATTTTTGAGTGAAAGAAATGCTATACTCAAGGAGCTAACTATATATATATATATATATATATATATATATATATATATATATATATATATATATATATATATATATATATATATATATTTTTTTCTTTTTTTTTTTCTTGTATGTACAGTGTGCAAGCATATAATAATCAAATATTTTTGTTATTATTATATTACATTTTGTAAACCAAATAATTACATCAGGCAAAATAGTACTATGAGTACAAGTACTAATAATCATCTAATTACAGCATGTTTATCAAAACAGATTTAAACACTCTGTAGCCTATCATTAAACCTCCATTGATTGTAGTTTGTTCCCTTGCATGTGCATTTTAATACCTAATGACTTTAATGGAAGTTCACACTGTGCACATTGTGTTCATTAAAGCTGGTGCTATTATCCTTGTTCTGAAGTTGAAAGTGTCAGTTGTAATAAGGAAGCTTGCAGCTATTTCATACAGATACATGTATTTAACCCTTTGACATAACAAGCATTAGCTAAACCTATTGAATAAAACTAAATGAGCTGTTACCATATGGTCATAATATCCATATAGGGCTAAGACACCAACGTGAGACATGCAGCGTTCACACAAACGGACGTAGGACACAGAAGTGCTTTATAATACATTAGACAAATACTATATGGAATAATATCAAAGCCATAGACATGTCATGTTGCCATGGACATATGTTATGAGCCTGTGAGAAAATGCAGTGGATGTGAAGAGAATACACTTGTCTGAAAGGAGAGGAGGATGATGACCATGTGAGATGGTTATTGCAGCTTTATCCACATGGAACTTGAAGGAAGTCCTCTTCATTCCATGCAAGTATGCATTGACATCATTTCCTGAAACACACTACCTATATTTGAAATCCTCTCTGCTAAGGACTATTTGAAGTGTGCTGCATCATCTTCTCTAGATTAAGTCATTTTCCAAGTGGTGACTTTCTGAAGGTTTGGGATTCAGGTCCCAGCATGCAGCCTATTCACAGCTGATGTTGGGGGGCCACTACAAGTTCGAAAATGAAATACTTTGTGGGACCTCACCTTGCCACAGGGTATACTGCAGTCCTATGGAAAGACATGTGGCTGTCACCCAGAGCAGACAATATATTATTGATAAAAAGTAGACACTATATCAAGCCCTTTGCAGTGTGAATGTACTTTAGTCATGCATGATGGTGGTCCAGTGGTTAAAGAAAAGGGCTTGTAACCAGGAGGTCCCCGGTTCAAATCCCACCTCAGCCACTGACTCATTGTGTGACCCTGAACAAGTCACTTCACCTCCTTGTGCTCTGTCTTTCGGGTGAGACGTAATTGTAAGTGACTCTGCAGCTGATGCATAGTTCACACACCCTAGTCTCTGTAAGTCGCCCTGGATAAAGGCGTCTGCTAAATAAACAAATAATAATAATGAATTATTCTTGAACTGTCCTATATTGTAGTTTTATCAAGCTTAAGTCAACATGATGAAAATAGTAAATTCTGAAATGTGACCTTATACATGGCTTTTAGACATGTGCTATTTCTGTTCATTTATTTATTCATTTATTTAATACTTTTTACTGACTTATTCCTCTACAGTTACACTCCAAAATTCAGAAAAGTTGTGAGGCATTTTACAGAATAAATAAATAAATAGATAAATGGAACTTTAGGGTAATACAGTAAATACTGTATAATTGAAATGCATAATGAAATCAATAAAATATATACACATACTGTATAAACAAACACACAACATGAAAAAATAGTAATAATATATATACAAAAGCAATACAATGGATATTCTATAATGCTTTAACGTTGCAAAAATACATTTTCAGAATTTGACCAAGTACGTCTAGCAAAATAGGCCTTAATCACACTGTATTGTTATACATAATTCATTTGATTTTATAAGCATTTGTTCAGTACAAATTAATCTTGCTGAAAATAGCCAGAGGTATAGTTTTCATTTCACTATCATTTAAAAGCAGTAATAAATAGCATGTGAGCTAATATTTATTAATGTGTGCAGGCTAGCCCTGGTTTTCATCTCTGTAGTTGTCACAGTGCAGTGCTTTTTAATCTATTCCTTGCAGATCAAAGTCTTGGTAATTGCTATATATTCTTCATTGTTTCAAAGACCTTTGATGATCCCTGAGCTCGGCTTTATCAGAAGACAAAGTAATTAGGAAAGAAAAATGAAGAGGAAAGGAAAGCAGTGATTGTGGGTTGTGGTCTGATTTTAAGATTTAACAATACTTCATAATTTAAGGACACAACTTCTAGCTTCACATGTGTCTCACAGAAAGGATTTAAAGAGGTGTCTGTGTCGATTTTTAGGTGTATCTATGAAAAGTATATGATATATACAGTATGTGTATTGCTGGATGTGTATATTAATATAGAGAAGTATGGAATATTTGTGTTTAGAAGAAGAAGGTTCATTTCAGCTGTAACTTGTCAATTTAAGGGGTCTTACGGCAACACAAAAAGTCCATTGTATGCATGTCATAAAACAATTACGTGCTGGATGTTATTTTTTTCCAATATACATATACAGTATATATATATATATATATATATATATATATATATATATATATATATATATATATATATATATTTTTTTTAAGAAACTATTAATCCAGCATATCCTAGTTTAAATGCTGCATCTCATTTCCAGTGGATTTCTGTCTATGCCTAACTTTACATATATATACCATTTTAACATGTATTTATAGAGGCTCACATAACACTGTAATTCTTCATTGAAACATCTTGAAACCTGTTAATTGTGGAATGGGATATCAAAATTGCTTTTGACCAGCTGAAAGTGTTGAAATCTGTTGTTAATGATTAGGTTTCATGGTGTTCCACTAAAGAAAGACCTACCTGCCAGTAAGAAGCTACCAACTAGTAGCTACTCTGTTAACTGAGTTCATAAGTGCAGTTAATTGTCTTAAAGTTTTAATCAAATTTCTGCCGGTTTTATTGTCTTTCTTTAGGTACAGTGTTATTTTGTAATAACATTTACGACTGATATTATTACATGTTATATATATATATATATATATATATATATATATATATATATATATATATATATATATATATATATATACTGTATATATATATATAAACCCATAAGCTTCAGAAACAGAATAAGAAATCAAATCAAGAAATCAAAGATATATCGATTTGAATTGAGTCAGGTTTTGGAGAGGAAGTTGTAAGTGTCCTCTATTTGAAAACAAAGCTGTCTTACTGGCACAAATTGCCCAGTGTAGTGTTAAAAATATGACAAGGCAGGGTAGACATATTTTCTCAAACTGTAGCGGGGAAAATGGCAAATCCCACTCATGCAGACACCTAGTAATGGAAAAGATGCCTAACCACTACCATAGATAACAAGCCGCATGCATAATATGTGCAAGATAAATGGTGCACAAAAAACCACTCTGTGATGCTAGGTAGGGAATTCATGGTCTTCCTCCTGACCTGATGTGTGTAAAATAAGCAGTCTGCGTAAATTCCCCTGGGCATCTAGACTCTTAGGAATTAATATCTGGTCCCCAGCGTACATCAGAAGTAATTGTTCACAATCTACCCTGAAATGGCACTAATTTGGTGCAACTGACAGTCATTGCTTAAAAAGGGCCCTAGAATGAACAATCACAGAGACCTACCAGGTGTTCTTAAGAATTTCTGGAATCAATCAATGTAGCTAGATTTAGCTCTGGGGTTCGCAAACGGAACTATTGATAATTATATTTTTTTCATGCTCAACTCTGCCATGTAAATATGTTGGTTCAGGATACAGTATAGATGCAGCAGAATGTGTTATGGGTATCCATTGGAATTTGAGAAGTTTGGGCATTTTTTCTAGTGGAACTAGCCAGTTCTGTTCTTTTTACCGGGCTTTTGAAATTTGGAGAGGACATTCTAAGGTAGATACAGTAGATACAGTGTTCCCTGAGTTCTGGACCTAGGTCACCGGTATCACATCTTGAGGCACCTGCTGTTCTTTTAGATGCATTTATTGACCCAACACTTCAGCATTTCAGATGATATCCCATGACTGCACTCTTATCAACAGTGGGTATAAACTGTTCTAAGCTAACTGGGTTTTCATACTCAAGAATGTTAGTCAACCCTAAGATAAGTTATTGTATTATTGTTAACTTACCACCACACACATGTTTTGTACAACAGGGGATTTGGTGTGCCGGCACTGAAACGGTTTCATAATTACTTCCACGCTCCCAGAGAAAATGTGTCATTAGAGAATAAAGAAAGAAACATGTAATTTACCACAATTTACACATTAAACACTATCAGACAGTAAACTGCATTATTAATGAATGCATAGAGCCAGTATTAGTTTGATCTGACCCGGCAGTACATTCATCACAAACAATGCTCACCTTTCAGTTAATTATGCAAAGCCTTGGAGCATTCAACTTTGATTTATATCGAAATGAGCACGCTGACTTCTTTAAACAAGCATTCCTCATGTGTGATGTGTTAAAATGCAGTGTTTTTATTTAAATAGCCATATTCATCATATACAGATGTTTTTAATATACTGGCATAAAGACCTAATAAAAAACGGAGAACAGCCCAACAGTTGTGTAAACGTTATGAATTAGTATATTGACCACTTGCATATTTTTTTCTCTGCCTCATTCATTTTATACTTTTAAGCGAACATTCTATCAATGACTCAGTGTGTATGTTGTAATTCAATCTTGATATAATAGAATTATATTAAATGAATAGTATTTATAATAACATTAAAATCTAAGAATGGCTGGAATATATATATATATATATATATATATATATATATATATATATAGAGAGAGAGAGAGAGAGAGAGAGAGAGAGAGAGAGAGAGAGAGAGAGAGAGAGAGAGAATAATAAATAAGCTTCAGTTAGTTACAGGAAAATAATTCCATCTAGGGTTTATGTGACGTCATAAACTATGAAGCCGTCTCTGGGTGCACAGGAGTCAAATATGGGTCAAAGGTCAAGTATAATCTGCTAGACTAATATGCCATTTTGACAGTGGTATTATGCCTTTTTTTCAAATGGCTCAGGATGGAAATATAGCCTTCATCCATGTATTTTGTGTGTGTGTGTATATATATATATGTGTGTGTGTGTGTGTGTGTGTGTGTGTGTGTGTGTGTGTGTGTGTGTGATTTCAGTAAGGTGATTAAGTTCACACACAATGTTGTGGCTTTGTTGTTTTGAAGTCTAGGCTGCACCATGTTTGAAAGTTTCCCTTGATTGAATACCAGGGGTTTAAGCTTACCATGAACAGAAGCATGATCCAACAGATCAACAGCCTGTGTTGTCCCGTGGGCCTTTCCCTTCGTTAATGACAATCCTTCTCCATCTGACGTGGTCTCGCTCCACAGTCCACGCCATCCCAAGATTCATTCCGAGCTCCTGTAAGATGCCATCATTATGCTGTGCATTCATTGGTGTTCCCTTTTGTGTGCCCTTAACACCAACAGACATTTATTTGGCATCCTGCCCCTGTTTGTCCTAAACATGAGCCCAAACCTTCTCCTGTCTCAACTGAATGTGTACTATATTGTCTTCTTTTAAACTGTCTGAAGTTAACACTGGTCTATGAACATTTCCATTAACATTTGTAAACGATACAGAATTTGTCAGTCATCAGTAGACTCCTGCTATGCTTAGAATCTTGAAACTGTTTTAGATTTTACTGTAGACAATTAGTTTTCAGAACCCTAATCTGATTAAGTACAGCAAACAAATCAAAAAAAATATATGGACTGAAAATTATGACATGAACTAGCACACTTTAATCTTTAGTGGGGCCCCGTATTTTCATTTATGTATCCTAGTACCAATAACAAAAAAGCATGCCTCTCCATACAGCTGATTCGCATGACATCTAATATTCACTTAAACCTTCAGGAAAAATACCTTGGGAAATATGATGTCCAATACCAGTACTGAAACTAATCTTTGCCACAGGTATACAAATCACTGGCTCTGTGCTACTGCTGTGCAAATTCTCTCAAATGCATGCCTGGAGTGTAACTGTAAACAAATCATGGCAGTAATGATCATAAAAATGAACCATCCATCAAGCACTGCTTGTCTGTGAATCCACGACAACGGTATGATTGGTCTGCAATCCTAGCATCAACTGGGACCAATGCTCTAAACCTGTGGCATGAATCCACTGACTTCTTACATGCACCATCCATTTACAGTACCATGTCTACACATATAGTATGCACACACATCCCTACACCACATTGTTAGCTCTAACAAGAAGTTTATTTTCCAACTGTGATCTTGTCATTAAGCCTGTTTGATGCAAAGGTTAAAATACTATAGAAATGTGATGGAGTAGATGAAGATCTTACATTTACTTACATGTTCATAGCAAAAAGAAAGAAAAAAAACAGCATTTCTCTTTTTTTTTTTTTTTTTAACAGCGCTTTACCTAATTAATCCTGAAGTGGTATCCTTGAAGTAGACAGAATCTACTGAGTTCCCATTCAAAGCCACAATGTGATTTAATACCATTAACATAGGTAAAATTACTTGAAAACTTGATTACCAGAACGAAGGGCTTTACTTAGCAAACTACAATATCTGGTAATTCTATTTTTGTAACAAAAAAAAAGTTTGCATTAATGAAATAATGTTTTATTGAATTATATATGCAATTGAAAATCTTCTTGCTAAATTCTCTCACACCAAATAAAAATTTTCTTTTCAAAATCCCTCATAATGAAATGCACAGCCCTTTCCTGCCGCCAAACACACACACACACACACACTGAGACACACACACACACACACACACACACACACACACACACACACACACACACACACACACACACACACACACACCAGCATAGGAAATCAATAAGTACATGTGGAAACCAACAGTTCTGAAATTGCTTTGTGTGTGTTAATTGAATTTTCATGTCCAAATTCCTTTTGGAAAACCAGGCCCACTGAGTTTATGGCTCCTTGACGGGTCGAGCAGGAGGGGTGTTGTTAAGGAGCATTTTGCTTTATCCAGGTTGATTTGAGGATATTAAAAGATTCATAAACTTGAAAAAATGTATATTGATTAGGTCAAAGTGTCAGCATTTAGGAATTCAATTATACATCTGAGAATATATTTCCCCCCACTTTCTTTATATAGGGCAGCTGGCTCTTTGAGCTAATATATATATGTATATATATATATATATATATATATATATATATATATATATATATATATATATATATATATATATATATATATATATATATATATATATATATATATATATATATATATATATATATATATATATATATATATATATATATATATATATATATATATATATATATATATATATATATATATTAGTTTTATCTTTTTTCACAAATTGATATCTTTTTTCCCTTTCACGGTTTTTGATAGTATTTATCACACTATGCAAATTAAAGGACTCTTTAGCCGATTGAGTGTCAAAAACGAAATAGTTAAAGCTTGCAGGCAGTATTTATTTTGTATGCACATTAATGGGCACTTCTATTTTTCCTGGAGGCTAGAATCCTTTTTGAAATTAATGTTCGATAAATTCCCCGGCTTTCTGAGTAATTTAGCCGTCTGTGGGGCTGTTGATCCTTTGAGTGTATTTTTGAACCTTGGGGACTTGCACACTGCATCTGCATATCCAAGTTCAAATATATACTCAAGATGATTGGTTTAAACATTAAGTTGTTGATCTTCCTCCTGATAGATTTGTCAGAATGTCTCCCATTTCATTTCTAAACTATGTGGCTAATCCCTAAATACCCCTCTCAAATACATCTTTACTAAATTCATTGATTGAGTTAGTAAAACTTACATTCTGAGGTCATTTTGTAGTCAAAGCATGGAATGCATATTCTCAAATCCATTTATTTTCCATAAGACAGATAACAGGGCCTGATAGTTCTTACATACAGTGCCTTGCGAAAGTATTCGGCCCCCTTGAACTTTGCGACCTTTTGCCACATTTCAGGCTTCAAACATAAAGATATGAAACTGTAATTTTTTGTGAAGAATCAACAACAAGTGGGACACAATCATGAAGTGGAACGAAATTTATTGGATATTTCAAACTTTTTAACAAATAAAAACTGAAAAATTGGGCGGCAAAATTATTCAGCCCCTTTACTTTCAGTGCAGCAAACTCTCTCCAGAAGTTCAGTGAGGATCTCTGAATGATCCAATGTTGACCTAAATGACTAATGATGATAAATAGAATCCACCTGTGTGTAATCAAGTCTCCGTATAAATGCACCTGCACTGTGATAGTCTCAGAGGTCCGTTTAAAGCGCAGAGAGCATCATGAAGAACAAGGAACACACCAGGCAGGTCCGAGATACTGTTGTGGAGAAGTTTAAAGCCGGATTTGGATACAAAAAGATTTCCCAAGCTTTAAACATCCCAAGGAGCACTGTGCAAGCGATAATATTGAAATGGAAGGAGTATCAGACCACTGCAAATCTACCAAGACCTGGCCGTCCCTCTAAACTTTCAGCTCATACAAGGAGAAGACTGATCAGAGATGCAGCCAAGAGGCCCATGATCACTCTGGATGAACTGCAGAGATCTACAGCTGAGGTGGGAGACTCTGTCCATAGGACAACAATCAGTCGTGATACTGCACAAATCTGGCCTTTATGGAAGAGTGGCAAGAAGAAAGCCATTTCTTAAAGATATCCATAAAAGTGTCGTTTACAGTTTGCCACAAGCCACCTGGGAGACACACCAAACATGTGGAAGAAGGTGCTCTGGTCAGATGAAACCAAAATCGAACTTTTTGGCAACAATGCAAAACGTTATGTTTGGCGTAAAAGCAACACAGCTCATCACTCCTGAACACACCATCCCCACTGTCAAACATGGTGGTGGCAGCATCATGGTTTGGGCCTGCTTTTCTTCAGCAGGGACAGGGAAGATGGTTAAAATTGATGGGAAGATGGATGGAGCCAAATACAGGACCATTCTGGAAGAAAACCTGATGGAGTCTGCAAAAGACCTGAGACTGGGACGGAGATTTGTCTTCCAACAAGACAATGATCCAAAACATAAAGCAAAATCTACAATGGAATGGTTCACAAATAAACATATCCAGGTGTTAGAATGGCCAAGTCAAAGTCCAGACCTGAATCCAATCGAGAATCTGTGGAAAGAACTGAAAACTGCTGTTCACAAATGCTCTCCATCCAACCTCACTGAGCTCGAGCTGTTTTGCAAGGAGGAATGGGCAAAAATTTCAGTCTCTCGATGTGCAAAACTGATAGAGACATACCCCAAGCGACTTACAGCTGTAATCGCAGCAAAGGTGGCGCCACAAAGTATTAACTTAAGGGGCTGAATAATTTTGCACGCCCAATTTTTCAGTTTTTTATTTGTTAAAAAGTTTGAAATATCCAATAAATTTCGTTCCACTTCATGATTGTGTCCCACTTGTTGTTGATTCTTCACAAAAAATTACAGTTTCATATCTTTATGTTTGAAGCCTGAAATGTGGCAAAAGGTCGCAAAGTTCAAGGGGGCCGAATACTTTCGCAAGGCACTGTATCAACTAGACTTTGGGATCGCACAACAACTGGTCAGTTAATGTGCTGTCAAGACAATCATCCCAGGCAGATTGGTATTGCCTTTAACCTGGCCAGATAAAACACTAAATACACATGCTACAGAGATCTCAACGAAGTTCATATTAAATGTGGTTGGATTTGTGTGCCCCCTTTCCATTTCTTCGGCACCTATTTTTCAATAATTATCATTTTTTATATAAGGAATTGGTTCACCGTTTATACATATTGGGTATGGAATGCTGCCAAAAAAAAAAAAAAAGGTTTATGTAATGCAGTGTTATTGCCAGTCTACTTAAGTGGTGCTTTCTTAACATCCTTATTACCATTCATTTTGCAATCTGAATTAACCCATGTATTGCTAGTACCTGCTACGTTTTTACTCACACAGCAATGCTCGTATAGGGAACAGACAAGATATACTTGGTGTATCTTGTTATGGGCCACTAATTACAACAATAATTTGCAAACTACACAGGAAGCATATTTACAGCATGCCATATGTAGATGATGATACTAACGAGCTAATAAAGCAAGCTAAATTCATGCTTAGGATTATTATATGCTGTTGCCAACATGCTTGATCGTAGAAGAACTAATTGCTACAGTAAACAAAGACAGTGGAAATGATTTATACTGTGGCTAAATTGCAACTTGTTGTTTATTTTTGCATGATATTATACTAACCACAATACTTTGCTGAAATTGTCATTCAGCACCAATGAATGCAATTAGAGTTTAATGGGCTTTAAAGAGCAAGAGTGGAAAAATGTAGGCTACTGAAATAACAAAACAAAAACACAGTCGTTGAAAAGCATTGTGTCAGTCTCTGAAGAGGTTAGAGGAGGTGCAAAAAACAGGTAACAAACAACATTATTTTAATGGCTCCATACAGAGATAACAGACAAAAATAACTGCTGCATTATTCATTTGGGCACAGCAGACATCGTTTTACAAACAGAAAAATACTATTTGGCAAAAAGTTAAACTGTGCATAAGGGGAAAAAACTGAACTGCTAATGGTGCACAGGTAAATCCTAAATTAAAATATTTAACTTTTACTTTTATATTTACATATTTAGAGGCCTCATTAAAGCACTGGGTAATAATGTCAGACTAGACTTTATGTATTATTAATAGATAGTGCAGAGAAGTAAAAAAATGCATGTAGGTTTGTTTAGTGGCCATACACTACATGGGAATGGTAATTACAATTCATTTAGCTATGTTTATATATTTGGAAAAAATAGTCAGTGGATATTACTGAAAAAATATTCAGTAGAATATTTAAAATGATACCACCAATGAAGTAAAAAAAAAAAAAAAAACAGTTTAATATCATCTAATGTATGTCCAATACATGGGAAACTAATTCTCTGACCATGTCTGTCACAAAAACTGTGTTCATGTGTATTTGAAATACTACATTCATTTTATATAACTACAGTATATAAGATTAGTGTGTTTTTAAAAATAAATGTCAATACTGCCAACCTGGAGACATACAAACCTGGAGCTATGTATTTATTATTATAACTACAGTTGTAACAAAATCTGTAAATAACTTAATTAAACACTGAAAAGCTTTACACTGATATTATGTTTATTTCTACTGAGGTACAGTGCAGTACATACGTTTATTTGTTTAAAAAAAAAAAGAATAAATACATACACAGGCCTACAAATGCTTTGAAAATGATTTGCAGGCCTGTGTGGCTACAAAAGTGGACATCCCAGTGCTGTTGATTCTAGGAATGTGCGTTCTTGGAATGCCACTTCATTAGTGGCAATCGAGCAGACCAAAAGCACGCCTGCATCATAACTATGTTACACAGGAGACTGGTCTTGTGAAAGGTATAAGTGTGTGTGAGAGAGAGAGAGAGAGAGAGAGAGAGAGAGAGAGAGAGAGAGAGAGAGAGAGAGAGCTTCTGTTCATTTGTCCTTGGCGATGTTTAGGGGAATTCAAAATCAAGTCACATCATCTTCATACCTGCAGGACTCAGTTTGATAAATAATTGTGCTGTATGTAAACATATCAGTTTCGAAACCACACTCTGGTTGAAAAGCCATTTGCAGGTACCCGGAACAAGGTCAGGCTCAGCTTGCTGCCTGAAGCAACAAATGTAACCCTCCTCACAGTGCACCTGCACAACCATCCAAAGCCACTGTGCCTCAGGCCCTTAGCTCTACTTTCTTGAAACTGTGCCATTGTAACTTGCAGAATCATTAAGGCAAATATATAAGAACTATTTATAAACTTCACATTCTGTGTATACTGAAACAAAGCTGTCCCAGTTGTAATTTAACGACTATTGATGTTTAATCTGACTACAGATATGCTGACAGCAGGCTGATATCAGGAGGCATCTGTAAATCCCAGCTAGCAATAAAAAATAAATACATAAACCCAAAATAATATTTGAGTCTCACTTTTGTTAATCATACACCATTCCAAAAAAAAAAACAAAAAACAGAAGATTAACAGGTACAAGAATAGGGATGTGCAAAAAAAAAAGGCAAAAATGACAAAAATCTCCTTCTTTATTTATATTAGCTACCTTTGAATTTGGAGTATGTGCTTGGCACCACTTGGTGGCCGAACATTGAAATTGCATTATTATATTAAAATATCATTTTAATGTGCTATTTAATGTGTAATTAAATTCAATGGGAAATGTAACCAATGAACAGGCATTTTCTAGTGCTTAGCCCCAGATTTGCAAATACGTTTCTATTCACAGCTTGCTTGCTTGAATGTCAAAAGCAAATTGTCTGCAAACATTGAGAGCACATATATTTAGTGGACGCCAATTATTTTTTATTGATTTCTCCCCAATTTAGTAATGTCTGATTATTTTTAGGCTGAGTTCGCTGCTACCACCGCTGCGCTGACTTGGGAGGGGCGAAGACGAACACACACTGTCCTCTGCACTTACAGGCAAGCCCGCAGGCACCTGGCGAGACCACAGGGGTCGCTGGTGTGCGTTGACCAAGGACACCCTGGCCGACCTAGACCTCCCTCCACCCGGGCGGCGCTCGGCCAATTCAGCGCCGCCCCCTGGGAGCTCCCGTCCTTGGTCGGCAAAGGAATAGCCTTGATTCGAACCGGCAACGTCCAGCCTATAGGGCGCATCCTGCACTCCATGCAGAGTGCCTTTCAGGAGCCCTTGATAGTGCCATGTTTGTTTGTTTGTTTTTTCCTGAATGGTCTTCATTATTTTCCCAGATTTTAAGAATCAGAATTAGATTTTATAACTGACTATTTTTTTATTCCTTTTGATAAAATTTGTTATAGTGTCCCTACCCAGATTCACAAAAAAAAAGGTCCCAACAGCTGTGATGTATTGCTGGAAACTAATACAACAGAATTAATGAAAGTTAAATGGTCCTCCTCTGACAATAAGGATATCTGACAGTATTAGGTAAAGACACATTATGATGACTTCAGAAAACCAACGGATCAACCAGCAATTCTGAAATTGTCATTAGCTGTTTTCCCAGTAAAGGGCTGTGATTTGGGGAAAGTAGTTAAAAATGTCAATTGCTCTCCAGGTTTATAGTACTTGATGCTTCAGACTGTTTCTTTGGGGGTTAACAATAGAACTTGCATTCCATTCCATTATCTGAACATTCTCAGGGTACGCTGTATCTGCTCCCACAGAGATGTAGCTTTATAAAAAATGAAGCCCTGTGAGGAGGTTCAGTAACAGGCATACATTGAGCCATTGTTCTGAAGTGACCACTCAATCAAACTCCCCTGTTTGTTCAGTTTCAGAGGATCTGCATTATACTAATGTGTAGTGCAGACTGCCAAACTCTTTTGACTACTGTTGTGTGTTCATGTGCATGGGTATATAATCAGTTGGATTTTCTCGAGGCGCAGAGGTTCATTTAATTTGCGACATTAATATGTTTTAGGGTCTTCAATTGAGATCAGATTTAGGAGAGATATCTGTGTTGTTGTTTATTTTTTTTTATTAGTACAAAACTGTCTCAGTAATGTAGTGTGTTCTCTGCTTAATTATGTTATTGTACTGGTCCTCTAGACCTGACACAAGGCAAATTTACATTACTGTACTCCTAATTAGCCAATAATCCTCAAGGATTTGAATGATGCATAGCTCAAGTAATTTATTTATTCACTAAATGTGAATTTTCTGTTGTCAGGTTAAGAGAAGCAGCACAATGACACGAGACAGCCTGGTGATGACAGTAGTCATCGTGTTTGCCTCCTGAGTCTCACTGTGCTAAAAGGCACACATTATGTCTTTAGCAATCTCTCTTTCCATTCTAATGAACAAATGTTGTTGCACGCTGGGAAAAAATTGCTTGCCGTGATTAAAATCTGGGTAAAATGTACTTTTTCCAAGGGCAAATCCAGGATTTGTTATTGGAATGCGGACAAATAAAGACACGTATGATGATAGGCTTTGGTGTCATAACATTGTAAGGATGTCATATCTTTAGGTAATACCGCATGGGAATTCCAGGACACTTGAATTGCATCACAAAAGGATGAAAACAACAGTTAATACTGAGGTTTGCCAACTCATTCGAGTCTAGCTTCTACAGAAAGAACAAAGACAGGCTATGTGCATGTTCTGTGTGTGTAAATGTATTAATACACAGTTTGAACTATTGTTGTCTACTAAACCTAAAATTCTGTTTTATGTTATTAAGCACAGCTGAAGAAGCATCCCATTAAGGCTGAAAATCACTTCAGGACAGAAGATTTCCCAAAGCGGTTCATCTAAAACCGGTTTTAAGTATTAATTAAGAGACAAGACCATTTTGAAAGGCTTGCACTTGGATTCAATATAGATTTCATATAATATAAACTGATTTTTAAGTTTGGCTTTGATATAAGCTGTGCTCGAAGAAATGTTAACACTCCAGATGCTGGTGAGATTTTTGAGACTGACTTCTAATGATCAATAGCGTACCATGCAGAATGAAATGCTGTCACATAGGATGAGCAAAGGTTCAAGGGTAACTCTTCCATTGCTTATGAGCACTTATAACCCGGATTGTTGTCCTGTGGTTTTCTGATGCAATTCTATTGTTTTATTAGCTATCAGGTGCAATAACGTGTAATGTTTGCTTATGGTGGAAAGTTTTACTGCAATTGGAATGATCATGATATTATTACTCATTGTTCAGCCTGACTAAATTTAGTTTAAAAAAGCTTCTTATTTTATTTTTTTATTTAGTAATCGGCAATTTATTTTGCCCCGTTTTTCTCCCAATTTAAAATGTCCAATTGTATTTTTAGGCTCAGCTCATCGCTACCACCCCTGTTCTGACTTGGGAGTGGCGAAGACGAACACACGCTGTCCTCCGAAGCATGTGCTGTCACCCGACCGCTTCTTTTCATTCTGCAGGCCCGCCATGCAGCCAACCCAGCTCTGGGCCGCTTAAAGGCAAGCCTGCAGGCGCCCGGCCAGTGTAAAGGGGTAGCTGGTGCGCGGTGAGCTGAGTACACCTTGGCCGACCTAAGCCAGACCCCCACGGGCGGCGCTCGGACAGTTGTGTGCCACACCCTGGGAACTCCCGTCCACGGTCTTTTGGACAACTGAATTCAAAGTAACGTATTATTTTGAATATAATCTGTTTACTGTAAGGTGTGTGCATTGTTTTAATTTTTTCTTTTACATTTTGACCACTTTTAAATTGCATTCCCTGCCTCAAGATGGCTTCACATGTACACGCATGGACCTCTCAGAACTACATTTCCCATCATCCCCCTGCTCACATATGTAACTGAGATGGATTTACCAGTGAGCAGGAGGGTGATGGGAAATGTAGTTCTGAGGCAGGGAATGCAATTTAAAAGTTTAAAAAAGTGGTCAAAATGTAAAAAATTTAAATTAAAACAATACACATACTTAAGTGAACAGCTGTAGCAACACATGGGAACATGTAACACAATAAAATAAAAAGGTCTTTATGTGTCCTTTAACACACTCCACTTGTGTAACATGCAAGCCTATCAAATACTACACTACATAGAATAATATTACCTCAATATATTGTGTACCTCATATATAACATGCAGCCCATATAACATGTCAAATTATGTTTTCTTAATTTTATAGGCATTGAAGTGTAAAATAATAAATAAATAAAAAATAAATACTTAGTCTGTACAAAACCATATCCTTTTAAAATCCACAAAAACAACAAATATCAGGATGTGATTACTTTAATGTACTTTAAAGTAATGTTACTAGAAGTAAGTTACAAAAACCTACAGTGTGGTATTGGATCCTACAGAGCTTGCATAGTAAAATGGAAATCAAAACTGCCTTTATATTAAATTACAGCAATGAGTTAGCTAAATAAGCACGGTACAGTGTTCTGATGTGAATCGTATAATGAACTTGCAACTGCCCTTAATTAAACAGCCTGCATCCCTTTGCATTCTCCTATAATGGTGTCAAGCCGTGCAGCAATTAGTTGCCCCTCTATGAAAGCAAACAGTGTTTGTAAATCATATAAATACAGCCAGGCTTGCTTATTGAAACCCTCCTGAAAACAAAATTAATTAGTATGTTATGTTTCCGAGACACAGTTCGGTGGATAATGCTTTAACATGGTACCCAAAGGACATTTGCCTTAGATTAAAGATGAACTATCCTATCTTGAGGCCTTCATAATAAAATAAATAAAAATACCTTGATACCATCTAATTAGGAGTAGATTTGAAAGGAATGTGTGTGTGTGTGTGTGTGTGTGTGTGTGTGTGTGTGTTTTCCTCTGCATAACAATGTCCATTAGCATAACCTAATATAGTAATAAAAGCAAAAAGTGCTATATAAAATTGTAAATAAATAATGAAAAATAAACTGAAACAGAAAAGAAAACGTCACTCTCACAATGTCTTTTGCTAGTGCGGGATTGGTAGGCCTTGTCATTCTCTCTAGCCAATCGGTGATCTTCTTTCCCATTGCTGTGGTTAGCAATGGGAAAGAAGACTGTTGGCCGTGATGCAAGTACTGTACTTACTTACTGTTACATTTTGTGACTGAAGTTTCATTGTTGTTTTGCAAATCCTGTAGTGGCTGTTCAGTTTTGTGAGTGAGCTTTTACTGTTACGCAAGTATTGTGTGTTATGCGTCATTATTGCTAGCTGAAACTCTTCACTTGTAATGAAACACAGTGTAAAACTTTTCATTTTAAATGGTGATAAAGAGGGAGTCTTAAGAACTCATGTTCTGGTTATCTATTTGTATGTTTTCTTGGACAAATGAACAAAAATCCATCTTGAAAGCAAGTATATATATACGTGCAAACTGTTTATATTTATGACCGCACTGAAACTGCAACTTTAATATACAGTGGCCGCAACTTCTTGATAAAAAAAGTTTTTTAGATAAGTATACACAACCAAGCCTACTGAGAGCCTGTGATACATGCACTTGCCCTTTCAAATCTGAAAATGAGTGTGGGCTGGATAGCTTAGAGGATTGGCAATAGGATATGGAGTTGTTCACCTTTGGGTCACTGGCTCAGTTCTGGCCCCTTAGTAACTCAAAGTCATTTCCATCTCAATCTGTCAGTCTGCTCGCCACTGTGACATGAATTCTTGTGGCCTCAGATTTTGAATAGAAAGCATATCCATCATGTGGACATCTGTGCCTGTCAATGATTAGTCTGGCATAAACAGAGAGCTTTATAACAAGATGCTGGTCCAGCTGAAACCAGCATTCAAACTTGGGACCCTTCAAGAGCACTTCCTTATTAACACCTAGCTTATTATACATAATAAAGCACACACTGGGAACTCCATGATTTAATATATAGACCATAACATAATGCTGTGGTAATGAATGGCATGTCCCACCTAATGGCAGGTATTAGGGTTATCAGCTCATACGAAGAAGGGGTGCATGGGGTTATTGGTTTTTACAGGTTGATGGATTTTTATATTCTGTCCAAGGCAGGACTACACAGAGTGGTTTATTATTTAGTAATTTACCGTGCAGCCAGGCATGTTTGGTTTAATGTAGGATAAACGTATAAATCTAACGTATAAATCCCCCCAGTCACTTGAATTGGTGCGCAGTGAACTACAGAGCTTGATGTGTATATACATTTCAGCTGTGCTTATTTTCTTTGATAGGGAAGAAGGCAATAGATAACACAATGACAGTGGCATCCCCTGAGACTGTAAAATGTGAGAGCAACACACCATCAGGTTAGTAGGTCATTACTGTATGAGCACTGAGCCATTAATTGACTACTGTACCGGGCTCAATCTGTGTCAGATTATGGCTCTTGGCAATAAAAACTGTAACCTAATAACTTGATGATTTTTTTTTTCTTCCTTTTTTTCTGTTATTGTTGTTTTGTTTGTATAAATATATCCAGACATGTTTGTTTCTATGAATACAGGCTTCTTGTGCTTGTCTAAACAAAGCAATCTCTTTGTGCAACACTGGCTAGCAATCAATTTCCCATCAAATGCACCCACTTGTTCTTCTACAATAATTGTTGTGATAATCAGCAGCCATAATTCAGTGATTACTAAGAAGGGGTGTCTTTAAGGGTCTGCCTGCACAGTACAATAGCACTGGAGGCATATTTTGACTAAGGAAATAAAAACAACAGCACTAATCATGGATCCTACTTACATATACAGTATTTAAGATCTCCAAAACAAGGCAACCAAATATGGATAAAGAAAGCCAGTCTGAAGCAAAAGGGCAAATTCAGTGTTTATGTTTTGTAATCAGAAACAGTTGTACGATGGTACCAAGCTAGTCATGTAGATGGTTTTCAAACTGTATATATGATACTGTATGGATTGCTTAGGTTGAAGGTCTTGTAACTGTTTTGTAATATAATAACATGGCTGTTTGATTGTCAGAGTGATAACCATGAGAGCATAGCTGTTCCATTTATCAAATTACCAAGTTAGTGAGGGTTCACAGAAACCCCGATACGATAACTAATGAATGACAGCATTCAGGGGACAAGTAATGTGAACGGCTCCTGTGTTATCATTCTTTTTTAAACTGTATGTCCGGAGCTTATGAAATTTAAAGTGGTGTCTGGTGTTTACCTTCATTGGAATAGCCTTGAAATGGCTGAATGACTACAAGATGGAAAACGTGATAAAGGTTGCCAGACCCCCCGCGGTATATAGTGCAGGTGACCTGGTCAAAGGTTAAAAATCATAAGACAAATATATTTTCCAGTCCGCATTACAGTACTTATTTAAAAATGGATGAAAACCCAGGAAACGACCACATGTGAACCAACAGTTACTTTAAATTACATTTTTTGGTACTTGCCATTATTTGTACAGTTACTTTCCTTTTGGGATTGTGTAGCATTAAGGGAACAATATGTTATGAAATAGTAAAAAACAAATGCACATGAGATCACTTAAGTTAGTCTTTTAACAGTTATATAAACATTTAATTGTGTAACTTAAAACCCCTATATAGAATATTCCATAGTGTTCATTTTCTTAATCACACATGTCTATGTCAAGGATGGATTTTGTATGTGAGCAATTTCTAACACAGGTTCCAATTTGTTTCAATATGTGTGTTACATGTTAAGGTCAGCTGCTCGGAGGCAACCACTTTAGGTCTTCATTCTGCAGTTCCCAACAGTAACTCACTCCAAATTGCAATGTCCAGGTGTGACACGCATTTTTTAAAAATTAACTCACAGGGCTTCTCACTGACACTAGATCAGTAAAAGCAGTCCAGCAGAAAAGAAAAGAAAAAAAACAGAAAAAATGGCCTGCAGAGCCTGTGAACTTTGGACCTGTGACCCGTTTTCAATGGCAGTAAAATATAAATCCAAATGGAGTTTGAAATTATTGTAGTTCTAAAACAACTGCAAAGCACATTAGCACACACCATCACATACGTGACCTTAACTGCGGGGTCTATGTTAATGATCTCAGTGGTGGTGGATCTAAATAGCACCTCCCTTTAATTCTCTCAATCCATTTAGTATCCCCCCTTAACCCATTAAGTGCCAAATTATTTTTTCTTTGAAAAAAATCAGAACACAAGCTGTATTTATGCCATTTGATACATTACATTAACTTAACTTTTGCGGTTAACAAAATTAGAGTAAGTTATCATAAAAATATAGTTCAAGAGAACATTACAATAAGCAGTAGATATATACAAGTTAAAAATGCTCCATACAATTACAAAGTAGCCTGTCCTCAAATGAAGTCAATGGCACTTCATACAGTAGATACAGTAGATTGGGCTCGATGAAAGATCACATTTAAGAATAGCTGGGGCTTCTGAAACCATTAACATAGTCCTCATAGGATCTCAGAGTGGTGCATCTGGTAAAGGCACTCCACCCGGAGTGCAGGATGCGCCCTATAGTTTGGAGATCGCCAGTTCGAATCCAGGCTATGCCACTGCCGACCATGGCCGGCGGTTCCCAGGGGGCGGCGCACAATTGGCCAAGTGCTGCCCGGACAGGGAGGGTTTAAGTCGGCTGGCTCACCACACACCAGTGACCCGTGTGGCTGGCCGGGCGCCTGCAGGCCTGCCTGTGTGCAATTCAGAGCTGTGTGGTCCTCCGATGCTGTAGTCCTGTAATGGCTTCACGGTGGGCTTGCAGTGCGAATAAAAGCAGATGGCTGACAGCACACGTTTCAGAGGATGTAAGTGTTTGTATTCATCTCTCCCGAGTGCAGGGGTGAGCCGGGTTGAATAACTGGGCATTCCAAATTGGGAGAAAATCGGGGGTAAAATGATTGCCGATTCCAAATTTAAAAAAGAAAAATCAAATAGTCTTCAATGCAGTCAATCCAAAGAACAAACTGGGGCAGTATGACAAGTTTGGAAACATTACTTTGGGGGCTGAATCTGAGAACAGGCTTTTCTTTTCATTTTTTTGTAGACTGATTTATATTGAAAACAGAGAGAGAAAAAAAATAAAGTTAACAGTATCTATGTTTCCCCAAATGTGCACATTAATTTGCAGTAACCAATGTTTTTTTTTTTTAAATTGCCTGAGGTCATTTTGTTAATATTAGGGTTTATAGGTAAAACGTGCAGGTTAGTAGCAGAAAACAGTGGGACTATTGTGCAAAAACATTGTAAAAATGAGAGAAAACAAAGTCAGTTGAGGCTTATTTTAGGTTTAATTACAGAAGTGTGTTAGCTACATGGGAACATAGTAGAGTACGGTACATTTATATACTGGTCTATGATGTTTTTTCTTGGTTATATTATTTGCAAGGAATAAAGAGGAATATACTTCGTAATAGAGCAGAAGCTCAATTAATCCTGCAAAGCAGCATGGAATAGTCACCAGGGTGACCTCAACAACGCTTTAAATTAGTTCCCCCTTGTCCTCAGGCAATCTCGCCATTTAGGAATGAATGTAATAATGGCACTTCATCAACCTATACTGCACATGCCATGTTTAATATTATCAACAGTGGCTATAATCGGAGACCTGTTCAGCATAATCACATTTATTTATTTAAAGTGTATGTTATGAGGAGAATCGCAATGAGATCTTGTTTTCACAAGCAGCCAAGGTCTGTACCAAAAGTAGAGTACTACAAAGCATTTTAATCAGAGCTCATTTTGAACTTTTATAAGCAATTTGAAACAATACATTATATATATATATATATATATATATATATATATATATATATATATATATATATATATATATAAACACATTTAGAAGGGTTTAAAAAAAATGCATCTGTGACAGGGTGGCTGGGCGGTGACGTCACGACAGAAGCAGGAACTAAACAAACTGACACCAGGAGTACTGCAGTTTCAAACAAAAAGACGCGGCAGCGCCGTTTATTCAAATACAAAAATAAATAAAATATTTAAACAAAAACACTGTGCTCACAGAGCAAAATAAAAGGTTTAAACAAAACAAATCTCGAACACAAAGTATAAATAAACCATACAGGTCAGGCTGGGCAGTCGTTGTCACTGTTCCTGTAT
>CM060257.1:48020694-48065694 GCA_030684275.1 Acipenser oxyrinchus oxyrinchus | reverse complement strand
TTGTAATATTGATGGTTTACCTTTGTATAAATGAATACAACCTGGTGGTTTATATTATAATGTACATAACAACATTATTTTTGGACAGAAAGAATTCTGAAATGTATCTGCTGGTCACACCTAAGCCAACGTTTCTTCTTGAACTTGGTGGGTAAACATTATTGTGTCTATTGAGAACTTCAAATCCAGACACAAGACATTATCTGAACCATAAGGTAGAGTCTTTTTGCTTCATATATTGGCTCTGTAAAGCAAATAAGTCTGCAACATTTTTAGGGGGTGACCCAAAACTTAATTAAATATTTACTGTGTTGCTGTGCTGTGCAAACTTAACTTCTCCCAATTTTTTTTTCTAACATTTGCAACAGACAGTATTTTATTTTGTATTCCCGCTGCAGATGCATGTTATTTACTTTTATGTCCGCTACTGTCTATTTACAGTATGTTGCTTTGACAGGATCTTCTTGTTAATGAGACCACAATCTTAACATGCACATTCCTTATTAATTATTTGTACATACATACATACTGTACATACATACATACTGTACATACACACATACATACATACATTCATTCATTGTCCCTACACCAAAAGACATATGCATATCTTACTGACCTATATCTGCAGACAATTACTTTAACTTTTGCTGACAAAAATCAGCAGTTTAACTGTTTTTAAATGCTTACCAAAATGCCAACAAGGCGGCATATTTGTAAGTATGACTTTCCTCGCTAAAAGCTACACAAAATCTGTTTAGCTAAAACATGGTAAAAAGCTTCAATTTTACAATTTTTTAAATTTATTTCCCTACAATTCTGAAGTGTAGCAAATCAGTTTCGATTGTGTGGCATCAACTTTTATTTTTTTACTAAATCATTTGAACAGTTCCAGTACCACTGATACCATCTGCAGTACAGTTTTTTAATGAACCATTGAGTCAGAATCGGAGATTCTTTGTTCAATTACAGCTTCTGAAATGATATTAAAAAGAGTAAAAGTAATATTATACATTGGAATCTTTAGGGCATTGTTTAATAAGAACCGACTTGTGGTCGTGACCCTAGCTATTTATATATTTGTGACACTTGTCTGAAATACATTTAATGAATTAAACACAAGCTGCGAGGATCTAAAAAAAATAAGCAGAGAGGGGGGAAAAAAGCTTCTTTGGTTCACGGTTTCAAATAAAGGCCACCTATAGCTAAATACGTATTTTGTGTAAAACAGTGTATTTCACAAATGGAAATGTTATATTGAATTTCAATTTATCTGCAATTTTTAAAAATTAAAATGCCACTATGATAGTAAATCCCAGTGGTTCTTATCTGAGCAATATACACACTGATATCTATGAGGCATTGAGAGACAGATGCACTAAACACATGGAACGATGAATGAATATGTTATAAGTTATTGTGTGTCCTCCTTTTCTAGAGTTTATTGTTGCTATGATTGCAGAATCAGTATTTTGTTTTTCTCCTGTAAATAATTTTGTCTTGTCATGGATTTTAAAGCCTAATTTATTCCTAACCGGATATATTTGTGGTTGCATGTATTTTAAATTCTATATACAGTATGCAATATATATATATATATATATATATATATATATATATATATATATATATATATAAAAGTAGGCAAAAGAAACACACACAAATCACCCATAAGCCCATATTCATAAGTTGTGTGTATGGAGGTCACAGGTTTAAATCAAGTTGGTTCAGAAGATGGGCTCCAATAGCAAAGTCATGTAGTTCTGGACTATTGCTGTGTAAATTCATATAAATATAACTACTATTGATTTACCTTACATATATCAAATTGGCAATTTGACCCCATAAGACAGAGTAGAGACGTACTTCAAATCTATACTGTCAGATCAAATTAGTTAGAGTGACAGATAACATTAAAATTGCAGGAATGAAATCTATAATTACATGAATTTCCTCCTGGATGAATTCAATGCTAATATAAAAGTTTCAGTATGTAATATACTGCAGTGTACTGCATCAGTGGAAACATTTGATCCTTAGGTTGCCAGATGAGACTGGTTCATCCAATGGGCGTTTTTTTAAGACTTTTGTTCATGTAACAATAGCTCATTACAAGCTTTACACATGTTCTCTGTTTACAAAGTGACCTCATGAATACATGAAAAATAGTATTTCTGCTGTATGCTGTTAACCGAGATAAATTTGCTGCTAAGCATTTACTATGATTTAACAATCTTCAAGCTGCCTCAGAGCCTTCATTGATCCTCTTTGCAATGAATGAAACGTTTAACAAGAATGAAAAAAACATGCACACACTGAGCGAATTCTCTGCTGGCTGAAGCTTAAGAATCTAATACGACTTCCACATTATACAAATAGAATTGTGTTAGTGAGAACTCTTTTGATAAGACTTTTTGGTATCGATCATGGTCCCTTAAGAGTCACTGCAGGAACTAAAGGTGACGGCAGAGTCAACTCAACAAATCTTGGATAATAAGAACCATTTACGTTGTCACAGTGGGGTCTTTTGCTTGCTAGTAGTGCAATGGAGCAGAGGTCTTTGTCTTTAAATTAAATGCACAATGTATTTCCATATGTGGGAAGGTATTTAAATACTAAAATTATCCTATAAGGGGAAATGGATACATTTCACAAAAAAGCCCTGGTCTTCTGAGCTAATGAATATACCCTTGGAGACGGCAAAGATTTCTGATTGAGTTATAAAAACAACACAGATTAAGCAGAAAAAAGGGAACCAGGTATTTTAAACAGAGCTGTCAAATGACTTAGATATAAATAGTAACCAAACTTTTCTCAGTAGGAATTTGGGTCACATTAATTGTCATTATTTAAATGTACAGTTACTTAATAGATCATAAAGGGCAATTACTGCACTTCCAGTGAAACATGTGCAAATCAGTCATAAATGCTGTCACAGCTTAAATATCTTGAAAGGAAATACATATTTTGTTTTCTGAGGTCCCTTGAAGTAAATGCATATAATAATAATAATAATAATAATAATAATAATAATAATAATAATAATAATAATAATAATAATTAAACTGAGTGACTTAAACACAGTTGAACTGCCTTACGTTTGTTATGTGTATTATGTGTAGACAAATTAGCACAACATTCAAAAGAAACAGTACTGTTTTATTAGCATACTACTGAGTTACATTGGCTTTTATTTAAAACTAAAAACAATTACACTAAATATGGTGTTGCCTGGCTGTGTATTTTTTTTTTTTTAATTTGACTTTTCAAAAGTTAAAAAGCTTTTTGGACTAAAATTGTAAAACAGACAGTTTTCATTTTATTATCCTCATTATGGTTGCATGTAAGCAAACCTCTTGAACATTTCCCCTTTCCATATAAACTATGCTCAGCATCATTACCAGTGGATATTTATATTGTAAGGGAGGAAAAGAGTTAAACTTGTTTTTGTTTTAAGTGAAAGCACATTGTTAAATCAAACCTTACGACGTTTGCTGAAAGAAACAAAAAACAACAAGAAAAAAAGATCAATGAACAGACAAAGCCAAATGTTGAGTCCACCCAGGCTGTTTAACCCTCAGGTCAGTGTGTTTGTATATCACTTATTGGATTGTTAATAGATTTTCTTCATTTGTGCGAGACATTGTGAATGATGTGCTGAGGCCCTTCCATTACTTTAACACTGGCGCCCGTAGTCCAACTTTAAGAAGATAGCATTAAAAGCTGCTGGAGTTACCGCCTCTTGACAACATCCCAGCTGTAGACTAGCAATAGCAATCCTCCCGTGGCAGTTTTAATTATCGGCACTGGCGATACCATCAGTAAGTGTGTAATTATGTGTCAGTTTCCTGGCTGTTGGGTATGAAAAGTGGAACCGGTGAGATGATGATTGTTGAAACTGTAGACTCATATTTAAACAATTCAAAATGTGTAACTGGCAGTGTCATTAAACAGAGAGAGCCTGACCCCGGCTGTCAGTTACTCTTCCTTATGCAGATTTTTTTGCTGTCTGTCAAAAAAGGCTTCATGGTCTGATAGGGGACGGAACAGGAAGTGTAGAGAGCTCTGTGTATGGATCTGCTGCTATCCTCCACTCCCACAGAGCGGCCTCTGCAGACTAAACAAACAGAAATTGTGAGTGCTCTGTAGGCTTTGCATGAAATCATATAATCTTAAACTGATATAGGTAAATAATCAAAAGGCTGTGCTTCTTCTACATGTCGGAGAGACCCTGTGGCTTCAGTTGAGCATTAAGAATAGGAGAATGTTTTTTTTTTTTTTTTTCTTATATTAAA
The DNA here is from genome assembly GCA_030684275.1 of Acipenser oxyrinchus oxyrinchus. Lineage (NCBI taxonomy): Eukaryota > Metazoa > Chordata > Actinopteri > Acipenseriformes > Acipenseridae > Acipenser > Acipenser oxyrinchus. The sequence goes on along the minus strand of CM060257.1, from coordinate 48,061,399 downwards.
TACTGTTAAATGTAAAGGGCAACGACGGTTACCTTGAATGCTCTCTAAATTGGAAAACTACTCTCAAGTGGCACCAAAAAAACAGGTTTAAAGTATTAATTTCCCCTAAATGATTATGGTTACCAATAAGGCCTTTGGGAAACTGGAGGTGACACGTAGAGCCTGTCAGTTGCATTGCCCAGCCTTTAAAGTGTAGTTATTAAAAATGACTAAGAACATAGAAAATGTGTTTATTATAAAAAGATATTTTAAATACTGAACCACACACTATATAAACTGCCAAATGTAGCATTTCGTTTAGGTCATTTCGTTGGGGACTGTGTTCTATTTTGGCTATCCCATTGCAAGTAAATAATTAATTCTAAAGTACAATTAATTGTTTTTTTCTCATATAATACTAGTGATTTATAGTTGGAGAACATGCAATTAGAAACGTGATACACTATTTAGTCATGTAGCCTGTGATTGTATTTTTGTATGTATTTATTTTGGAAACCTTGTGATGAGCAATTAGGCTTTCTCAAAGCTAAACTTCCTGATTGTAATTTGCATATCTTTCTGGGTATGTTTTTTTTTCTTTAAAAAAACAAGATTTAAGATTAACTACTTTCATATGTTTGTACCAGTAAGTAATTAATATTATTCTTGCTCAATCTAAAGAACAGCTTTGTTTTGACAATTATTAATACATGTCAGGTTTCAGTTACACTTTTGTCTGGATTCTACTAATTTCCCTCCTATTTATTTTATACATTTTGTACAGGGTTCAATTACATATGCAGTAATACAATTTTTAGCAGATAAATACTCTGCATATGCAACAGATGTTCAATATTATTAATTTTTTTGATTTTTTTTTTTTTTTACACAAAGGAAAAAACACAGGAATACTTAAAAGCATGGTAAAAGCAAAACAAACAAGTACAGGTTATTTATTTTTTAATCTACACTTTTGAAATACGGACTCTTTTGTATTTATTTTAACAGGTCAACATATTTGTTTGGGTAAAAACTACAAATACTGTCATTTTGAAGAAAAGTCTCAAGTCTGAAACATATGTAATATAGTTCAATTTCCAGTAAGCCACAACACCTCTAGCACCTACAGCATTTGTCATTTCAATTTGTAGAGAATGTTTGCTTTGTTCCATACCATACATGATGATAAAGAGAATTCTAAAGTAAATATTTACAATCTTACAATTAAGGTGCACACTGCGAATCTTGATGGAAGAGGTGGGATTACATAAGAAGCATTTTCATTTTAGTCGCAATTAGATTCAATATTTGGTTCAATTTAATATTTGCCAGGGAACTCTAACAGTACTACCGCTTTAAGCTTCAGCATTACACAGATATGGAAACTTCTAACTTGTCAAAAGCAGGTTACATGTATTGTATGATCTGGTGTCCCAAGGACAAGTATGCAGAAATATCCATATTGTACTGGAAGACCGTATTAATTGCAGCTACAACTCCATACTTGAAAGTAAAGAATAGGAACATAGTGAAACCTCTAAGGATTAATTTGTAGTAATATTTTATCAGCTGTGAAAAGGGTAATTTATTTTCTTTTACATAACCAAACTTTAGACATGGCTCTACTAGACCTTCTTTAGAAAATAAAGTCTACATATTTTTTAATTGCAAACATGACTTTACAATTTAACAAGACATACTCTCAGGAACAGAATAACGACTGTATATATAGCGTTGTCATGAGACTATCTTTCTACCGGTACATCTTACGAGTTGCATAACAGTTCAAAGTTTAAATTAAAGAATAACTTTTTCATCCAAAATGTAAGGAATACTGGAGATAATAAGACATTCAAAATGGTAATGCTCTGCTGTATATTAACAGATTAATCATATGTTTAATGTACCAGTTCTTTGTTTTTATTAACTAAAATGAAATGCAGAAAAATGGCGCTGTCTGAATCAAGATAAATTATTAACAAAGCGTTTGACCACCAATGGCCCTTTTCTTACAAATGCAAGAAACAATTCTTATTAAATTACATACCTTAAACATTTAAATTACCTCAGCCCTTTTGGTAAACCCAGAAGAATATGTACTTAGTTTATCTGGAAAGAAATCACCACATTTTTTTTTCCTATGTATAAATAGTAATGTGAAAAGAGACACAGAAAGACATGTGCCGTGACATTTTGATTTGAAATTAGAGGCAAATTAACCTTTTTTCATTTTTAAAAAAACTATCCCCATTGGAAACTGTCTAGGACAACCCCCCCTGCATCTCTTTGTATTCCAATAAGAGCCTAAAGCAGCATTCACCATACTGTAATTTCTGGGTGCTCTAGGTTCTCAAAATTCATATTATTTGTTGTTGCCCGGCAAAATAATAATAATAGGCAGAAGGGGTTAATAAATGTTACAGCTCAAAATGAAGTTAATTGTAGCAGGAACGAGTGTATATCTGGGCATGCTGCTTCATTGTTACTGAGTGGGCCAGTTTTGGGTGTGTTCCAGGGATTGGGAGATGCCAGGGGTTTGATTGGACCAGGTCCACCCCTGCATTACATTTTATAGGTTTCCTCAACTATAGCTTGAATTAGACCTGTGCTGGCTGGTCTAGGCCATGCCAGTTCTTTTTATTTATTGATTTATTTAATTTTATTTTTGATGGTGTCTGCATAAGGATGTTAGTGATGGGCATATGGGGCAGTGGTTTTAAAAAATAGATAAAACATAACGAGTGGTTGTCTACTGCATTTCTCTGTATGTGTTGCTATACTGTGGCTACACAACTTACCCATGAAGGTCAAAATGTCTAAAAAATATCCATATGCTGATTTTAGTTCTAATTATTATTTTAAGGGTAAATTAGGATGCAAAGGAATCTTTATGTATTCAAAACCATGCATAAAATAAATTATAAGATAACATACTAGCAATGTAAAATAAATATTTTTTAATTTTTTCCCACATATTCCTTAATTTACTGTTCAATCATCATTTTGTATTGTTTTTTAAGTCCTTGGCACTGTCTTTTACAATTGTACTATATACTATTTCCTTCTCTGGCGACTTCAAGAAGCAATTTATTTTGATTGTAGCAAATATTTAGTTTTGTTTATTTTTCTCTGTCTTCATTTTTCATTACATCATATTTAATATATTTTTTATAAATTCCATATGTAAACTATGGTAAGTGGTGAGTTGGTCTACTTTTAAAATGAAGATGCCTAATTAATCCCATACAGTATGTTCATTCCTGATTATATGTTAAATGCTTCAATTCGATTCACACACAATCGTTCATTAAAAGTTGCTCAGATCTCTTGACAAAACAAAGCAGGACTATGCCTGCTGTGTGGTTCAATAGGCATGTGATCCTTGTTTCCCTCCTTCCTGCCAGATGGACCAATCCTTCTGTTTCAGTCGTAATACATATGACATGTCCTAAATGTGTGTTCCCCATTGTAAAAACGCATGTCGTCTTCCTTCTGAAGTGTTTTCTTTCAACGTCTGGTCTCTTCATATATAATGTAGTGCTCACAGCCTAGTAAGATTTTTACAGAAGAATGTGTATGTTTCCATGTGATAGAGTGCAATTAAAAAAGGATGATTAAAGTAACCTAAAGAATCACCTAGTGCCACTTTAAAAGGACATTCTCCCATCTTCCAACACTGCCTAAACTGTCCCTATGGTAGTTATAAAAATGAAAGCCCAGTATTTAAGTTGGAGGAGACATTCCTGTCCTGTGTGCAGACTAGAATTACTTCTTAGGCAATGGGATAGAATCTTATGTATCATAATATGGAATAGTATAATAAGGAAAACAAATCAACTCAGATATTGTACTGTATATGATATACTATTGTCATGTTTGTGGAAAATATTTCCAACTGGAGGCCTAGTGTTTAAATCCTTCACAAGTAATACTTCAGTGCTACAACTTTGTTAGTGTTTTTTTTTTTTTTTTTTTTTTTCACAATGCAAAATTAGACTTCTGAGAGTTCAGAATTCTCCATTTTCCCTAGTTTGCATACCTCTTATAAAAGTTTATAAATGATCATTGCAATTTTAGCCCACTCTCAGCAAATTTACATTTAGATGAGCATTGCCAAGTTGTCCTCTAGGATTCCCCAAATGGATTTATTTTATTCTGGTTATTTTTAATTCAAAACCCTCCCTTAACAAAATGTGCAGCGCTTAGTTTCTTAGCAGACTGCTTTGTCTGCTGTGCACTAGCAGTGAAACAGCTGATGGAAATGTGTTGTACCTCCGATTCTCCTGAGTTCAACTAAACTCCTCTGCCTCACGTCATTGATTACAAAACAAACCATTTCATTTTCAAATACCTGTTTATTTGCTGGTATAATATACTTGTTTCTGTTTGGATTATGTAGTATATATGTTTGTAAAATATGTATTTATTTATCTTATTTTTGTATCAATAGGCTGCTCTGTAATACATTTGCCAGACATTGGTAAAGGGCTTGTCTTTATTCACAATAAAATTGGAGATACATATGATTCATGATTCATATGATTAATGTCAAGTTGCTACTAGTACACTTTTTAATTTGTGTGTAATCAAAATATTGGGAAACCTGGACCCTATAAATAAATGTAACTATCTGCCAAAGGAAGAAAATAATAGCTTTACTTTTGGTATTTTCAAGTAATTTTTAGTACCTCGTAGCTGTAAAGTAACAGTAATACATAATTTAGAGTATGAAGTCACTCGAAACAACTTGACATTTTCACACAAACACAGAACCTTAATAATAGCCTTGGGATTTCATTGGAAGTATGCACCAGTACAGGATATTAAAATAACTTATGGTGTACTGTAATTCTTGTTTTGTACTTGTCCAAGCCTTATTTTTGAAATGCAGTCATAAAGTAGGCTAATGTTGTTTAAATGCAGTTTTCACAGATTACATTCATTTCTGTTCATTGCACAGACTAAGAACACTGCAGGGCAGAATTCTATCAGACAGTGAACGAGAGACCCTTTGTTAAACAAAACCTGGGTGTAAGATTCTTGACATTACAAATTGTGAATAATGGAGCCTTGAGCTGCTTTTTTCCCCAAGACAGGTCGTACTGAAATGTTTGATGTGATTTTAATTGAACATAACCGTATGTCTATAGAGGACTTTTTTTTCTGAACCTCTCTCTCATCTTTGTTTAACTCTGCAGTCTCTGACAACTATGTCATTTTGCAGATTCCATTTCAGATGAATTTTAGTGCAACCATGTAGCTTAGTCTCATGACGTTTTTAGAAGTTAAAATCAAATCCTGTTCAGGGTCATACAGCAGATGAAGTTTTGTAGTTCTTTTTTTTATTATTATTAGCATAGTTAATGTAAATGTTATTTCTGGATTAGATCATACAAGATACAATTATATTTGTTTCTCCTGCCTTGATGAAGTAATATTAGTGGTGTCTGGCTATAATGTAAATATTTCAATGTAGAAAAAAAAGTATTTTCCACAGGTCAACAACACTAGTTCACTAAATTGTTGACCCTAAGTTTCTAAAGGCTGAAGTTCAATTCCCAGCTGTGGAGAAAAAGGTCGTGCACAGTGGGGGGCACTTCCTTAGTCACAGGGAGGGAAAAATTCAGCATTTGTACAGATCCTGTACTGCTAAACTCTACAGTATGTATTGATGAGAAGTTCACTTTGGAATAACACTGATGAGTTGTAATGAACATAGCTAAAGTGTAATTTGTTTATTATCCAGTAGGTGGCTGGGAATAATATAAAATACAGGTGTAAGACATTGACAGTATGGTACATTGTATTTAAAATGTTACAAGTAAATCACCTGCTAAAGAATAAACACATTTTAGGAATAAGTCAGGTCTTTGAAAAATACTGTGGGTGATTTTGGACCCTGCAACCCCCCTCTACTGTATATAGGAAGGAGAAATAGCTTCAAGGAGACATGGACAACCGTCATTACACTAAGCCGCATTAATCACCTCATTTTGTATTTTTAGTCCTATAACCTTTTGTAACATAACTATAAATTATGACAGCATACATTTTTAGATTTCTATTTAATTTACAGTCATCAGTAAGGATTTAAATATGATTATTATAACTAAAGAGTTTGCCCTTTCTCAAAATATGTAATCACAGTCTATTAAAGTTATGCAGACTTATCTCTTGTTAGTGTTTGTATTGAGCAGCTCTTTGTAGCATAAGTTGCAAAGACTTACATTTCCTTTTTGTATAGGGATTTACCATGACTCGATGAATAACAATGCTTTTTTTTACGTATGAATTAGATACACTTCCTTCTTTCCAGAGGTTATAAATAAATGTTTATTAATGTAAAGAGGCTTTCTTTTCCCTTTAGTAGGTACACCATGGGCTTTCAATACGTCAGGTAGCACTTGTAAATGAGAATTATATTCTAAAAGTCAAGCCAAGTAATTTCTTTTGAGCGTAGAGCCAGCTTTAAAATTTTTGCAAACCAAAAAAACGGAACAGTTTGATAAATCACAGCCTGTGCTTGAGTTTTGAGAATCATAAAAAAAAAACTTTATGAAAATCAGCATTGAGCTCCATGAGGCTATAGTGTGGTTCCCTTTCAATTCAAAGACGACCACCAAAACATTATTTATGGGATATGCCTCCTATTGGCAGGTATTCACTGAGCTCTTTATATCAGAGCTACCAATAGGCCCCTTCCTGGGGTGACATCCTCGATCCCGCCTACCGAGGAATTAAACAGTCAGCCCAAGGAAGCCATGTTTTCTTTTTGCTTCTCAAGACTGCAAGGTAAGACCTCTGCGTTGGCCTGAGCATATTTCAAAAAGAGCTTTTCTGAGTCGCCTACTGTTCCCCTGCATTCTAAATCAAAGCCTCTTTTTTCTCCTTTCTTCAGCAGCCTGCCTCACTTTATTATTATTTATTTCTTAGCAGACGCCATATCCAGGGCGACTTACAATTGTTACAAGATATCACATTATTTTACATACAATTACATTATTTATTAAAGAAAGAAAAGCAAAATACATATTCCTTTTAAGTAAACATAAAGTGTATTCAAAAAGAGAAAGAAATGAATAAACACAGAGAACAAAGAAATGTCCCTCCTGCACTTGCAAACAAACCAAGTGTAGAGAGAGAACAAAAGAAAAAGCAATTAAAAAAAAAAAAAATCTTTTGATAAAACAGGTGCACTACTCCTTTTGAAATTAAAACATTAAAACAACTTTTTTTTTTTAAGTTTTTGAATCACTTGCTGCACCCAGTAAAAAAGCATCATACTTGTGGCATTGCCTAAACTTTAGCCTGACTCGGTTTTAGATATTAGATAAGGCCAGTGCATGCCACAGATGACAGGATTGTTTGCTTATATTCAAAGGCAAAAGTCATTAAACATTAATAGTAATAGTATTTCCAGTGTAATTAAGTGTTAATTGCTTCCACATTTAACAGAGTTTTGGGGAAGGTTGTTTTTTTTTCCCCCGCTATTGTTACCATGCTAAAATAATTTCCATGTGATAATTTTCCAGGATATCAAAATTTGAATGATTATATACTAATTAAGAAAATAGATCCTGCTCCAGGAGTTAAGACTGCATTAATGTTAATGTTTTTGCAGTGTATTAATTGGGATAAGGGCAGTAAATTAAGAATGGCTGGATTACTCTACAAAGGGAAGGTCTGCTTTGCAATCTGCCTCTTCACTACTGCTAACCAAGGTCAACACAAGTTTGCAAAATCCCTCTGCTCTTCAATGAAATGTATTGGTGGTAAAGCATGCATCTATCACTCTGACAAGCAGTTAACGCTCCAAGAGCACATGGTCTCACTTCTTAAATTATTAATTGCATTAAATACATTTTCATATTGTGGACTATTTGCCACAAAGGGCTCAGCGGTAGGGAGATGCTGTTCCCCCACAGTTTGAAAGACATCTATTGTTGTCAATGTGGTTGGTGTTGGAAAGAGAGAAACTTTATATTGTTTTAAAACTTGACTGAAATGCTGTAAAATAATTGTGGTCTTTAGGATTTATAGAATCTATTGTTATATAGAAACTAGAAACACTGTAAAATTATGTATATAATAATAAACAGCGAGCTAATACAAAACAAATTGAAAGGTTATTAAATATCTTTTGTTTCATATTTAAGCTGCTTGAACCTAGACTGATGTAGATCACAATTGTGTTGTTTTGAATTTTGTCAGAAACAACACAAGAGTTGTGGGTTCAATCCCAGGTGGGGACACTGCTGCTGTACCCTTGAGCAAGGTACTTTACCTAGATTGCTCCAGTAAAAACCCAACTGCATAAATGGGTAATTGTATGTAAAAATAATGTGATATCTTGTAACAATTGTAAGTTGCCCTGGATAAGGGTGTCTGCTAAGAAATAAATAATAACTAGTTAGGAAGGTTCTTTATAAACATGTCCCCCAACCTGCCCACAGTCAGGTGGATCAGCTCTATTGCCCAGCTGCCTCTCACATCCTGTGTCTGTTCCCTTATAGTCAACTTTGCAATTGAAATTGACTGGTTATTATTATTATTATTTATTTCTTAGCAGACGCCCTTATCCAGGACGGCTTACAATTGTTACAAGACCAGTGTTGTGTCTCTGCGTTGTGTAGAGGTGTAACAGGTAAAATAGACTTGGAAAAGGACTGTTTAATAAGCTGATTGCTTATATTAAACATAAAACGAAACTGTAGACGGTTATGTAAATAAAATAAGAAACAACGTTTATTCAACGACACAGCCTTATAACCTTCCGTGGCTCTGCTCCCTGGTGGACTTCTCATAAACCCTCTATTTATTGTATATGCTCAACCAATCAGCGTCAAGTACATTTAGCACCCTTTTTACCTTATTTGGCAATCATTTATATAATACAACTTAACACAGAATTAACCATTTTTTACATATCGAACAACCAGTGTTTCTTTGTGATGCGGATTATGATAAAGGAGATCAACCATCCCTTTTGGTTCCCTTCCAAACACTGCCTAAATGACAAAATGTTACCACTTTCAAAATCTCCCGAATTATGTGTAAACTAAATGCATATGGATTGAACACTGCAGTGGTTTTCTGACCTCTTGACCACAAGATTTGGGGTGTTTGATGTAACCTTAATACATGTAATGACCATTATCATACTCACTTAAGGGTCATTGAGTAACTTGCTGCTTAGAAAGTTTACATGGCTGTTATCCATCTTTTGTTTTAGTTGCACATTCTTAGAAAACGGAGTTGGTTTTAACAAATGCTAGTACTTTAGGAGAGGTACGCTTAAATTGTAACCCGAAATACATAACTCACACTGAGAACCAGACAGATCAATGGGGTACCATATAAAGAAGCAGTCACAGCAAAGTCACACTCCTCTACATTTGCATTTATTTATTCTTATTAAGCAGGTGTTGGCTTAATACCCTATTAGGCCTGGTCCTTCTCAAAGCATAGTCAGCATAAGAATAGGACGGCAAGCATTAATGAATGCCCCATGGGCTATAACACTTTTATAATGGAAGAACATATACCCACATAACATGATATGCAGTCTCAGATATACAGGTTGAGTATCAAAGATAATAGCAGTAATAAATAGCCCATCCCTATATACAAACCATAATTATATTGCATAACAAAGACAAATGCAGAGTGATTGTTTCCGGCACGATTTTGTTTAAAGGTGTTTTGTCGTCAGTTTTTTTCAGCGTCTGGTTTAAACAGATGTCCTGTTTGACCAGGGGTGCTTTTAAGTGTTCTCTGTTGTATCAGATAAGGTGGCAGAAGTCATGTTTCCTCAGGATCTGGACCAGTGATATATAGGATCTTTTTTTCCTGTCTTAAAATACAGCGCTTACAGTGATTAGAGCACCTGCTGTTAGGAAAAATAGACAGTGGAGAAGCAACCAAGACAAATTGTGGGAAGCTGCATTAAGGCATTTTTCAACCTCTCTCCCTCTCTCTATCTCTCGTGCTTTCTCTCTCAACGCTTGTGCCTGCTTGGCTTCTACTAATACTGTTGAATTAATTAGGAATTTAGGTAAATGACATAAGTGCCCTAATTTTTTATTTCTGCCATGAGAACAATTAGAACTAACGAATTGTCTGGCCTGTGCATTGCCTGTTGAAGATTTTCAAGCTACATTATTTTTGACAAGGAAAAACAAATAGTTGTTTGGCCAGTTTTTTTTACTGGTAGCAGATGCCGCATACCATTGTTTTTTTTTGGTTTCCTCGATTGTCATGCCTCATTAGTATATGCTGACTCTTGTGGATTTGAATTTCCTTTAGGAAAATAGTTATTTACTGAACATGAAATGCCCCATTTTTCTTTCATGTCAATTGCTAAGCATTATCCAACAGGAGTCAGGGCAGCACTTACAGTTTCAATGAAGTTTACTTTGAAATGTGTCATTTTCTGACAATAACCCTTTTGGTAGGAAGTGGGGTGGGTTGCAAATTCAAAATTTCAAAGCAGACAAGTGAGGCCTTTCCAAGCGCATAGGTATGTGTTTTAAATAGGCACCCCTCAGTACCCAGTCCAGAGAACCATCCTTCATGGTAGACATTTTCGCTCATATGGGGGTCCATTTGGTTGCCAGGCTGTTGCCAGCATAGCACTCCAAGGGACTGAAGCTGCATCCGTGTGCTGTACATTCTGTTCATTATTGGCACCATTAACCCTAAGCTTGCCTGCTTGCCAGTATGTTTTTGGCTTAACTATTTATGCTCCTCGGAAACATATTGAAGATCATTATAAAGCATTAGTGATATTCATCCCGTGGCATATCCATGCCGCCAAACCAGATAACATTAAAAAGATGATGCGATGCTTGGGGTTTCTGTGTGGCCTTGCTAGTGAAGGCTCGTTGAGTTTTCTGTTACAAATTACTAAAGGATTTTGACCTTTACCCTCTTTGACCTGGGGTTTGAATCTGTCCCAGGACTGTATGACCCAGGAAGCTGTTTCTTTTAAAGGCCCATTATATGGCCAATTGAAATTAGTTTGGTTGGTCCATCCTAAGTTCCCAGTGGATGCAGGTTGTTGTCACGAAATAGCATTGAAATAATTGGCACTTATTGGCATGTAATTTATTATTTCCAGCTCTGAAATACCATATGGAAGGACTACTTAAAGAGAGAGACTGTTAGAGCAGGGATTAGGAAAGGGGTGAGTGTTGTATTGAATACTTGAATAGGGTAACTCAGTTCTCAACTGTTTGGTCCTTTGCAGATTTACAAACACAAAGGTTGTGCTACAGGATACTACATATGCTCTCGTTTGCTGTAGTCTTTTTTTTCTTTCCTTTGTTCCATTCTTTGCTCAGGAGAGGAATGTCTGGACTGGTTGTTCAGGTTAGCACTTTTTTCATAAAATATTAAATAAAAATTAGACATGTTAACATGCTTCATTAGTTCTGTTAATCCCTACTCTCTCATAAAGATGAGAAAAGCTAAATTTATACTTCTCCCTCCTAGTTTAAATAAACATTAATTACCAGTGAGTACAGCAGGGAATCTATCACTGCAAACAGCAGAGGCAGTAACAATCACTACAATGTAGGACTTTTACTGCACTCTGGTATCTCATCCACCCTTGCAATAACACATTATTTAACCATGAATCATTTTATAGGGATTGGAACATAAGCATAAGAATTGAAAAACAGATACATTAGCTCAATCAATAAATACATATGAAAATATATTTTCACTTTGAAAAACCATCTTAGCCACTGTCTCATTCAAGCTGGACCAAGTAGTGCAAGTTAAAAAATATAGCTGTAAAATATGACTTGCCATGTCAACTAGCCAGTGCCTGCAGCCTGAAAGGAATTTTGAACACTGGGTAAACTAGTATTTCATCAACAAAATCATAAAATAAAGTCATTAAAATGAAGGAATGATTGAGTGCGGTGGAACATTGGAAAAACCACCTTTCAGTTAGGGTAGGACTAGGTTTATGATAAGGCAGCATATACGTTATTCATATAAATTTGATTACAAATAATATGTAACCACAAGGATCCCAGGCCACATTACCTCTGTAGTGACTACTTCCAAACAGTGGCCCATTCTATAATTCCAAGGTCAGCAAGCCATTACATTAGATCATTTAAAAAATATGTATTGTGCAGAGGCAGTATCGTCTGGAGAACTTAAGTTATTGAAGGCTTTCCCGACTGAAGAGATATACATTAGGGGTCTATTCAATTGATCTGCTGTAAATGGTGGCAGATCTAAATGCTGCAGTCATTTAAATCATTAACAAGGACCCTCTCTGGTGTTTTAGATACTGTTACAGGCAGAAATACACTGAAGAGTCTTGTACGGTTAGAGGTTTTGTATCTAAACAGTGGCTGTATTTAGATTTGCCACTGTCTAAATTAGTTGAATTGACGCTTTAGTAAAACAAAAAAGACATGTTTATTGGAATTAATTTATTAAAGTGGTAAGTACTTTATAAGGATTACACAAGCACAGCAAAACAATATCACAACTATACTCAAGGCTTTTTGGGAGTGAACGCGGGGGGATTCTGTGGTCTTTATATGTTTCCTTATTTCATTCAGACAGCTGTGGAGTGTAAATGACAATGTGCCCATATTAGCTATTCATTAGCGTTTCTATTGATGGGGCTTGGAGCCTTCCTGGCGTTGGACTTAATACAATCACTCTGTTTTCAAAATCTTCACTGACGAGTAGAGTTAATTTGATTTTGTCCAAGAGGTTTTAGTTCATTACACTGTTTATTTAACAAATTGGAAAATGGTTGCTGTCAAGACCTTGAATGGCAGTTGTTTTATGGAACTCAACAAAGGAAGCAGCTTGTTTCGATGGCTTTACATGAGTGTGGAAACTTTATTGCTCATTATCTACAAGACCATGATGAAGTGACAGATGATTTATTGGGAGCAAAAAACTGTTTCAATTGTGGACATTTTTATTCCTATGTACTGCTGCCTGTCAGCCTCTTCTTGCAGCCCAGGCAACTATAATGAAAACTCCTAGCCACAGAGCCTTATGACTATCATTCATAAATATCTACAGTTTAGATTCTATCCCCACTTCTAATTTGATTCAATTCCCATTTGTTCTTTAAAAAATCAATTTGTTTAATTAAGTAATTTGACAGTACATTTTGAATTGTGTCCATTTGAAACAGTAATATTAAATATGCTACACACATGAATATAGGCAATTTTTTTTTATTAAAGAAGGGCACATTCATTTTGACCCTAGTTGCTGAGGTAGAATGTGAAAATTTCAAACATAAATTATAAAATAAGTTAATCTTTAAGTGAAGCTTTCCCTCAAAATATATTTTGTGTTCAAAGTTTTAAGATGTTTTCAAGTGGAATAGGAAATACTACAAAATAATAATATTCAGCCATTAATAATATATACAATTCAAATTACCGTAACTATGACCACAGTGGCAATACATTCACCCTTGTCTTACTGAGCCAGATGCAAAGAAGCTTATACATGCTTTTGTTTTTCCCGTATAGACCATTGCAATGTTTTTGCTTGCTGGTGTTTCAAAAAGCGTTCTTAACAAGTTGCAATATGTCCAGAACTCAGCGACCCGCATTCTAACTAAACAAATTCTTATGATCACATCACACCAGTTTTAGCTTCCCTGCATTGGCTTCCAGTGGAGTTCAGAGTGAAATGTAAAGTCCTACTATTAACTTTTAAGGCTCTGCATGAGTTAACACCAAACTTAATCTGTGACCTTCTTTCGCCATATACTCCTATGCGTAGCCTTCGATCTTTTGACTCTGGCCTACTATCAGTACCTAGAACTAAGCAGCGTTGTTTTGGTGACCGAGCGTTTTCCTGTATAGCACCTAGGCTGTGGAGTGACCATCCGAAGGTCATAAGGGACAGTGATACTGTTAGTTTTGATTGTTTTAATTGTTTTATTGGACATTATGTCAATTGTTTAAATTGCTTTTTTATTCTTTTGTAGCGCCTTGAGATGTGCACATGTAAAAATAAAATAAAGATTATTGTTATTATATTAAATGTGGTGGTGTTGGGTAGGTCACATGACCACTTGATCTAAACTCGTATATTGTTTTCCAAATCTCAGACCACATTTTTTATAATACTGGGTCATGAACCACAAACAAAAGAAGTTGTAATATAATTATTATTTTTTTAATTGTAGAAAGCTGCATAGTCTGCATAGTCTCATTAAATATAATAAGGCTATTTCAATTCCACAGGGATTAATAAAGACAGATGCTTAAAACTTTGCTGTGTGTCATTATGTCCAGGTAAATGCCAGTATGATGATATAATTGGTAGCTGTGTGTACAACACAACTTCTGTAAAATGTTACCCAGGTAAATGGAGATGTCTTGTCATTCATTATACATAAACAGGACCGATACAGTTATTTAACATTCCTGAAATGCAGTGCAACAAGATTCCACTTAATGTTATTTTGTCATTCCTTCTGGTATAACTTATATTAAACAGAATCAGAGAAACATTTGTCCACCATGAGTCTCTTTAAAATGAATGTATTCTTTCTTTCTTTCTTTCTTTCTTTCTTTCTTTCTTTCTTTCTTTCTTTTCTTTTTAATAAATTCCCCATGGTTCAACGTTCATTTTAATTTGGAGTTGCTTTGCTCGTAACCCTAAACAACTGCCACTACTCCGCTCTCCTCCCAAAACTGGCCACATTATATGCACCCTGTCAATTTCATACACTGGAAAATAAATTGATTTGGAATTTAGGGTCGCTTACGCTAGTCTGCCATTAAACTGCCCCTCTTGCATTATACAGTACTGGGGAACTAGGTGAATTACTTTTCTATTAACAGGTTCCTATTACACTGCTTTTATTTAAAAAAAAGAAACTGGTGTGTAATGTGGTAAAAACAAAGAACCATTTTGTACCTGTTGCCTTAGGCTAAGCGTGTTGACCAAACATGGCAAAACTTCAATATGCAATTGCTAGAATGATTATTTAAAGATTATAGTTTAATTGAATCACATCACATGTTATGCTTTTCTAAACGTAGCATAGAAAGAGATTACTGGTAAATGTGGTTCTGCTTGATTCATTTTATCAGTTTTAATTGCATGTTTTAGGTCAATTTTGATGGATCAAATCCCCATTTATAATTTAAATGTGTCATCTATAAAGCACCGTATCCTTTCTGCCATGCTCAAATGCCACTGATCTATTAACAATTACATCAGCCTGTTTCAGTATGAGGCTATAATTTTTCATCAAATCAAATATTTATCAATATTAAAATGAAGCACTTCGCTTTCAGACCAGTAAGTGCTCTTGACTGAAATAAAATGAAATGGCTTTGTAATATTTACATGGAGAGTCCTGATAAGGTCTAACATTACTCTACATTTGCTCTCCAGTGGCCCCATTCACAAGGCTTCATTGAGTCAATATGCACATCATCATTTTTTTAATTGTTGATATCTATTGACCACTTGCTATTCCGAAACGTTATCATTAGTTGACAAACATGATTGACAGTATACACCATCTTTCCCTTTAATGGTCAGGCTTAGGGATACAGGCAAATACATTAGCATATCTTTAAAGCAGTGTGAATTCTTAACATGTTCTCACTGCCATTTCGCCCATGGTAATTATCAGTAATCGTATGGTGATAAATATGAAGTGCTGGTACCCGCTTCTATTTTCTCTCAAACACAGTATAAATTAGTGTGGAAACCACAGCAATCTGCATGTTCACATGTTTCAAAAACTACTAGCCATTATTTTAGGTTTAGTTAGCATTTTTTAAGGATGTCATTATACTGACTGCTGGGAGAAATCGTGTCAAAGAAAAGTTTAAAAGGAATATCTCCTGTTACTGAGGACATCCTTTGAAATAAAATTCAGAGGAATATGAGAATTCAGGCAGTTGTAGTGAGCTATTTGCACATTCACCAAAAATGTATGCTTTGTGTTGAAATAAAATAGCGCCCCTGATAAAATGTGAATTTGCTGCACCACCAGGAACTTGGTTCCTTAATGGGTTTGACCAGACTGGTTAATGTAAGTAATTTTATTTTTTGTGTATGCTTTCAAAAACAGCTACATTTATCACAAACCAAAATTTAAGTCGGCCCTTATTTCTGTTAATTTAATCTCTCTGTGATACCTATCCTAACTTCCATGGTTGGATTTTTCTGCATAATTAGACTGAGAGCGTAGTCTGATTATCAAGAGGCCATGAGTACAGTTATGGGAGGTGCATATCTAAGAAAAAAAAAAAAAAAAAGAGGGATAGAAAACACTACTGTTAATTATTTGATTTATTTTTTTTTTTTTATTTTTTTAAGATTTGTGATTCATTTTTTCCAATGATAAAATTGATTATTGGAGAGTTAATCATAACCTTGTTTTGATTTAATTTTTGGCCATTTTCACTGCATTACTATCACACAGGGATGAAATTTTAGGCATATATTTGACTTTAATGACAATCATTTGGGATTTACAAGAGGAATGATCTGTTCTTCTGCAATTTAAATTCTGTAACCCCTGTGATAGTTAAGCCATTTGTGAGAAAACAGTTGGAGGTCTAGTGGTCTAATATTCAATTAATAATTTTATCTCACATTTAAAATCTGAATAATGTTATCTTTTATAAGCCTTATAGTCAAAACTGACTACAGTATTAGTCACAGAGATGAGTATTTCTGTTCAAGATGCCACTCTTTCAAGAATACCAGTATTTCAAAATGTTGCTTTTATTTGAAATCTTATCAGCTAATTTACTTCTAAAAAGGATCATAAGAAGATGATACATATTTCTAAATTACTAATATTAACCAAGGGATACACCCCGGTCACTACTTATAAAAATGATGTTCTTCAACACCTTTACAACAACAGCAGCAGAGCAGACTTTTAACAGTCCCTTTACACAAGGAAATTGCTTGTAATCTGTCAAAACACAGGCATTTACAGGTAAGCAGAAGAAAGCAGTAGCACAAGCACAGTAGCACACCTCAAAGCAACTTGATAAATCACATAATAAGCATGCCTGTCTTTAGAGTGATTACATTAACTTCTATTGAATGCTTGAGAGACAGAGAGAGAGAGAGAGAGAGAGAGAGAGAGAGAGAGAGAGAGAGAGAGAGAGAGAGAGAGAGAGAGAGAGAGAGAGAGAGAGATCTCCCCATCGTTGGGTTTGGTGTTTAGCTTGAGCAGAACATGCTGAAGGTGGTGTATGAGAGCATAAAACACGTTCCAGCTCCATACTTACCTAGTTTATTAACGCCACCCATAACTGGTTACGCTCTGAGGGGTGTACTGTATGCAACAGATCATTAAAACCTCTTGTTAAAAGTCAGTGCAAAGAACAGGACTTTGCCTACTCAGCAGAAATCAAGACTTGAAATGGTCTGACTCCCAATGTCAGGAGTTTGGATGGTTTCATCTCCTTCAAGTGTGTTGCTGATATGCATTGCACAGTAGAACCACTCTTGTCACTGTTATTAATGTGTTCTTATTGTGTCTGGCTCTGGGATTTCCTTATGCTCAATTGTTCATATAGTATGGTGTTCAGAGGTCATGAGTAATGCTCATTTTAGTGGATCATAATTAAAAAACAAGAACTTAGTAAATGTAAATCCATTATATTGTCACCCACGGATTACTGTGTGAATTCACACATTATTTTAACATTATTTAAGTTTTGTTATTTGTTATGTTGTTATTTGTAAATTTAGAACTACAAAGGGTACAATCCGCTAGCTGTTGTCTGGACAGTGCAGGCATTCACCATGAGACCTCAAAGCTTTATGAGCACACCGCAAAACAAGCATATTCAAATTGTGATGATTGTGAGGTGTATTTGACGCATTCTAACTCTAATTTGACGCATTCTGGGGGCCAGTTGAGACAACCAAACTCGTTTCACTTCTGACTTGAGCCAGTGTCTCCACAAATGGTAGAATTCTTATTCAGACAATAATTATATATATATATATATATAATATATATATATATATATATATATATATATATATATATATATATATATATATATATATATATACACACACAAATTGTATATATACTAAACAGTTCGTTTGTATCTGCTTGCAAATATGGACCCAGCTAAAATATTAAATAAAGGGTATACAACCACTGTAGCAACTCCCCCAGCCCACAGATGTTACCAGAATCTGATTACAAACATTG
The DNA here is from genome assembly GCA_030684275.1 of Acipenser oxyrinchus oxyrinchus. Classification (NCBI taxonomy): domain Eukaryota; kingdom Metazoa; phylum Chordata; class Actinopteri; order Acipenseriformes; family Acipenseridae; genus Acipenser; species Acipenser oxyrinchus. The sequence continues at coordinate 48,043,203 of CM060257.1, read as the reverse complement.
TATTCCCCTGCTAACCTCTCTCATTGGTTTAATAATAATCGTTTTTGCCAAGTATCTAACAATGGGGAAGAAAGAAGGAAATGAAAATATGAGATTTTGACGATCAGTATCTTTGAAAAGACACAAGGAACCCAGAGGGAGGAACGAGGACTCAGGGTAATCTATGTGCTGAAATATTTTTGCTTCTTTTTCTAGAAAATGTGCAATTTGGTCAGGCAGAAAAAATTGAACAGAGCCTTCCAAGCAATAAATCACTGGATTGCTGGTGACATTCATACAATGCGGATATAGTGTTAACTGTGCGAGTCAGACAGCCCTTACTGCACTCAGCCTGTTCCTAGGAGGTGACCTTGCCACGGTGTAGTAATCAATCATTCTGGCACAGGACACACTGTTTTTGTTTAATATTACACTATCGGCATATACAGTAAACAAAGTGCAGAGGAAATTTGGAACACTAGCAGTCTAGGACGCATGCTGTAGGATAATGCGGTCTGCTGTAGTACAACAAAATGCCCATTGTACTTCTGCCCCCTATTTATTTTTCAAATGTATTTCTTTATTTTTTTAAATGAATGATTGTGGTAAAGTGGTTAACGGTGTGCAGGTGCAGGAATGCAGCAGTGATCAATGAACAGTAATCCAGGTGCAATGATATTTTATTTGTACAATCCAAAGTCTGATGACAAAACGGCAGTAAACAATAACAATGAGAACAGGCAATACAGTGGCGTGTATTGCTCTGTTGTTAATCCCCGGGTTGGTCCTGAAATAATAACAGCCCCGTTTCCTAAACACCCACACATAACACAAAACACAAACACAAGTTGACAGTGAGTGATTTTGTGCTTGCGGTGTAAATACAGTTTATCGTGAAACAAGTGCAGTGATGTCCAGGTTTAGTGCTGGCCTTTGGCGACAGCTCCGGATCGTGTTCAGCCGTCTAATAATAACAAACAGTAATTCTTTAGACACGATAGAACAAAACAAACAAAACACTCACGGTTACAATACACGGTCTCCTTCCAGTTCAGCTCTAACCATACAAAGGAACAGATCACTTTGCTACACCTCTTTTTGTACCGCGGAGCTACGATACACTAAATCATCGACCCCTTGGTTAACTAGTGCAACCTCTCCTCCAATCTGCGGCTGCCACGTTGTTTCCCTTCCGGGTCGATGATTTAGTGTATCATAGCCTCGCCCCCTTTCTAGATGACCTACTTCCTTCTAACCCTAGGAATGAATTGTCTGGCTATACAGTCCAGGGTACTCTGTTCCCTTCACACAGAGCCCTCACAGGTTGGGAGAGGGATTTGTCAACAAGAATCATTCTGTCTCTGCCACAATGGTTTATAGATTAATTTAAAGATTGATGACCATGAGTAATTCCAGTGTTACATAATAGTATCTTTTAATTAAAATGAATGTCCAGAATTTAAACACATTTTTATTGTTTATTGCTGTAAAATTAAGTTTGTACTGTAATCATTTTGTATGCATATTACTGCTTTTTAACAATCATATGCAACTGCATTTATTTTAATGAGCAACTGTCCATGGAATACAGTTTACTTAGGGCTGGGAAAATACGATGCTGTGCAGTCGGGCAATCCACACAAGTGCTTCAGACTATGTTCCCAAAGCACAGTTTACTGATTGTCCAACACTAAAGATATATAAAAAGAACACTAGACTACTAGTAATGCAAGATTATCTTCAGAGAGAGCCAAAGGTTTTCTTCTAGTAAGATTCTTCATGTACCCTAATGTTTGGGATATAACATGTGCACTGTGTATAACACATACCCTGTGTGTGAGACACAGGACTAAGCAGCCACCTCTTGTATAACATGTATCTCTTGTATAGTAACCTGTCAAAAACCCCATATAACACTACTGTTCAAGTGTACTGCACAGCTCATTTATAACACACAACCCATATATACTGCATAGAAGTTATCCCAGTGTTTTTATAAGGGTGTGCTTTATGTTATTAAAACTATGGTACTTTCTGGTAAAAAGAGTACAGTAATAGAATAAACAACTCTGTACCCAAAAGAGAAAATTGACCACTGAATTCATAGGCCTTAATTAGTGCATTTTCATTTTGCAGTATATGATATAGTGGCACATACTATTTTCAAGTCGTGGAAGAAACCAGAGCAGTCCTTATAGTAACAGCTTTAGCTGAATCAAACTCACAGCAGGCCTGTTGCAGGCTTCGTCGATAGACAATAATAAACAGATGGAAGAATAAAGAATTGGCTTTACAGAATACTGTATACATAAACAGCTAGTTTCAAAGATACCGATTAACACTAGTCTTGGACTGCATTATCTAAACTAACATTGGGTGGTTAGGATTAGTGCTAAAAAGTGCCCAAACTAGGTAATGGTTAGTTATATTCATGTATTGTTAGGTGTGTTTCATTTGTCAGTGAAAAAAAAGCGTACTAAATCGAACTATCTGCATGACCGGGATCTTTTGTAAGTTAAAAATAGGTCATTCATTTCTTGAAAGGACAACTGAAAGTTCCGGGGAATTTATATTACAAATATCAAAACTGTAAGTTTGATAATAGTTTTTTTTTTAAGTGGGTTAATCATTAATGTGTAGTAGAATACAGTATCTGTAGATTTGTGTTGTTCTTGTTGTTGTTTTACCATAAACCATAAACAGTAAACAACTGTAACGCATGTAACAACTTGGAGGATTGAGCTGCCTATACAGTTCCATCAAAGGAATCCCATCCTGTAACTATCCAATGCCTGGAGTAATTTGGGAATGATTATTTTTACTCTGTGCATCATTGCAGTGTGGCACATCCTATAACAATAATGGGTGTCAGGCACTATTTGGACTAGGCAGGATTAAGCTATCGCCCCCATGCTGCTTCTTAATTTATTACTTCAGACATTTTCATGTCTGATTCATTTTCACTCACTGTACCGCCGCTCGGCAAAGTTCTCAGTCTCTGCAACTCTCTGCATCATGTGATCTAAGAATACCTTAGCACCGTGAAATGGCTTTCTTCTCAGCGAACACCACAGGTACAGTCCTCGAGAGAGAGAGAGAGAGAGAGAGAGAGAGAGAGAGAGAGAGAGAGACTGCATTCACTCTGCAAAACAAGGGAATATGTTTCAACTCTCTGTACACAAACACATCCAAGCAATATGCTAAGGTGTGACTTAGAAGCCAAAATATTAGCTTTTTAGTAAACAAGAAAGGAAATTGTGCTGCCGCTTGATATCACTGTGCTAGACATCTTCGGTAATGGTGTTATTTCCTCACGAAAACAGAGGGTCACCACCGCTGTTAAGAATTTACATTGGAAATGTTATTCGAGTTTTTGTTTGGTGATTATGTTACCTGGTGAAAAGGTGGTTATTTCTGTGTGTAAATTGGATGTAGTATTTTCTGTAGTTTAGCCCCAGGCTCAGTATGAGATATTGATTGAGTTGGATGCAAGGTTAGACACTGGAGGAGTGTGGGGAAAACCCAAGGCAGAAAACAGAGCTCATATTGGCACTATTTACTTCTTGTAAAAATCCTCCAGGAATTGTGAAAAAAGTGACTAAACAGTCTAAATTACTTCACAGTGGCAGGTAAGAAAAAAAGTGCTAAAATAAAAAGCAGGGAGCGCTTGAATGAGTAGCAAAGACTGCAGTTGTAGAATAATTCACATTAAATTAGAATGATAAGTCATCATCAGCTTTGCATGAAATGAACGCACACACACACATACCAATGTTAGTATGAAAGCTTGAAATTTGCAATGCATGTTAGCCACAAAAAGACAGTATGAAGAATGGACAGAGAAATAAATAAATGCATATTTTCAGAGAGGAAAAGAAAAACTATTGTAATGGGATAAAACAACAAGAAACAACCTACTTGCTTGTCCTCACTGAAAATGTACCTTCCTCTTAGCTTGCTTCAAAGTAAGGTTAATGGATATTAAAGGGAAAAATAAGGTTAATGGATATTAAAGGTAAAACAGTATACAGTAAACCCTGCCCCACTAAACAACATTCACAATCACACTTCAGACCTTTGGTTGGTGTTAAAAAGCTTTCACCAGAAAGGAAAAGAATAAAGTTTTGATGATAATAATTATTTTGTATGAATTCAAACAAATCTGTATGTCAGTGAGGTAGGAACATCAATAGAATCGCTCAGTTATATATCCTTTATTTCTGGTGAAGCTATCTTTTTTCTCTACAAAATATGGAAAGTGGTATTGATCAGAACCTGCAAAGAGAACTACCAAGGGTATTCTGTGAAGTATTTGTGCGCTGGAGATCTGCCAGCTAGAATAACTAATATCTATATTGTACTCCACGCTGTGCGATGTGGATTATCCCAGGTGAAATGGGTTAGGATTTGCACAAAAAAAAGGTGGGGCAAGAGATAACCATTCTTATTAAAAAGGTTAATTGTGCAATTATAAAATAGTTGGTTTACAGTTTTGAAACTCTTATGAAACACTGCTGCATGCACGTGGAAACACTCAGCATTTTGTGCTGTGAAATTATAATAAATCCAGTCTTAGACAGTGTATGCAATTAACTGAAGCTAGAGGGCCTGCAGTACATAGAGAATGCTGGAGCATTGGGATGCACTGATGAGAGTACCTCAGAGAAGCCCGTCCAGGCAAAACTCTGGGTGGCCTCTCAGCCTCTCACTCTGGAGACCAGGGCCATGTTCACTGGTGGGGGAAAGGCAATCCAGCACATACACAAGATTTAGGTTTGCAGACCTTTTCTGGGGGGAAGTTAGAATAATGACGAGGAAAAGAGACAAGAGACTTGGTAACCAAGGTAACAAACAAAGAGATTTAGGTCAGAAAAAAAAGTATAGAAAGAATTACACACAAAGCAAGGGAAAATAGCAGTTGATTCATCTATTGATAGAACATACGCTAGAGGGCCCAACAGAGAAGTTCAGAAGAAAGAAAATATAGAACATAGGCTCACCTGTGTTCCATATTTTAATGAAATTGCATCAGTTATGTTAATATAAGCATAAAGCGTTTAAAAGCACCCTTTAAAATATCTAGCTTCTCAGACCCATTGTGGAATAAGCCAGACAATATATATAGACAATATATTGTCTGTCTTGGGCACATGATTGTATAAGTGCATGCATGATCAATTTTCCATTTACCTTCTAACTAACCTTGAATTAGTAATGTTTAGAAGTTAGGATGAGACTTTCCAATATGCAGTTCCCAGAGTGGAGACCAGAAGAGGAAACGTGGCCTTTGCTTATGTACCACTGTCTGTGACATTTTCAATTACAAAGCCAAATTATTTCACACAGTATGGATTTTTAAAAGTAAGCACACGATGTCACTGTCAGTCAAGTGTAGTGCTGTTTTTAAACTATATAAATGTTAGTATGTAACAAGTGCAGAGCTCGACTGATTCACAAATTATTTACGACTCACCTGGCATATACTGAATTATCAATTTAATGTTTAGATATACTGTATATTTGTGTATGTGTGTGTGTGTGTGTGTATATATATATTTTTACCAACTATTTTAAAAGATGTTGACCCCAATTCAATCAGTAGCCTAACAATTTCATAATACCAGCACCCTCCCCTTTGTTGTTTTCTTTCCACCAATTGGTTGTTGCTTTTACTTAACAAACTTACCTTCTTTCAAATCCTTTTGTAGTCATTCTTACCTTCTTTCAAATGTTTTTATATTCATTTCTGTACCATGGGCATGCTGTTTTCTTCTATTAATTGCATGTAACATCACAGTGAGTACCACACTTAACGGCATATTACTTGATAAAGAGGAACTCTGATATCAATCAGAAACTGCTGCCATCTTGTATTCTACTCATACAGTTTAAAAACCAGATCTTAGAACAACAAAAAATATGCAGAATGTGGCATAAATTGATTTCATTTTCAGTGTAAAACTCTTTAACAAAGGGGCTGGATGTTGCACACATGAAGCAGCAGTGAGTATTTTTGATATTGCATATATTAGAAGCAGTCGTGCATAGTAATAAAATTAATTAATATTTGGCACTGTTGCCAGACATAGAGAGGGTGTAAGTATTTCCTGGATATGGCTCATTTTCACCTGCTGTGTTAGTTAAATGCAGGTATTATGACAATAAACGTTTCTTGAACGTGGGTCTTGAACTCTCTATTCCCTTTCAGTTATAGTTAACCTGACATTTGAATCCTCTTATCGTGGGGATATTTAATCAAATCTGATCTGTAAGAATATGGAAAAAAAATCCATTTGATTTAATATCTGCACCACATTAAAAAAAAAAGAAAAGAAATCTGGGAAATTTGTCATGTAATTGAAGTTTAAAGAGTGTCAGGGTTACATTCCTGCACAGTTAGGCAATCTGTGTAAACACCTCTTTTTCACATATACTCCAGATGGTTTTGTTAAAAAAAAAGCACTCATAACTCAGTTAGTCTCCTTTAATAACAAGAGCGCTCTAATAACAAGAATCCAATCAACGGACTGCTGCTTTATTCTGTATGTGTATGATGGACAAGAGAAAGTTTGGTTCAGTAAAATATACTTAACAACAGTATTAGGTGGTCTGGAGCATCTTATTAAAGAGCAAGTTAACAACATTATCATGAGCAATAATGTAGAAATGCAGTTCCTGGAATGGACATTAAAAAAGACATGCCTTGGTAATAAGTATTTCTGTGCACATTCCTATCTTGCTTTCTTTTTCTTCCATACAGTTATCAGGCACTGTGTGTCTACACTGAATGGTGAGGGGAAAGCCATTCTGTGGTAACTTATTAAGTTCTCCACCTGACTGAATTTACAAGAATTAAAGGAATGAAGTTACCGGCAGTGTAATGGCTTAATTCCATTTATCACTGTGATCGGATGACATGTTTACTGTTGCCTCCATGTACTCTTCTGTTGAGTTCATCAGTGACAGTGCCTTTTCCATTGCTTTCCGCTGTGATGTGTGCTCATGTTCTTCTGAATATAGAAGTCTCATACATTTGGATGCAATGTAAACATTTGACAAGTGGACAGATACAGTACATGTGACTCGTACGTCTATTACTTTCTGTTAGCTGCAGAACATGAGGGTGTTGATTACAGGCTTCATGTAATACAGATGACAAATACTTGTACCATTTTAATGTTTATTATAAGTCACGTCCCCATTGGAGCCTATTATCAGCAACTCCACTCCGCAGAATGTCAATGACAAAGCATCCTACACGTTTAAACCAGAACAGGTTCTATATAAACATATATTATTTCAACTTATTTGAAGTTATTGTCTCATCTAACCAGTTTATTATAAATGCTGACAATGGGTACACTTTAAACAGTATGAATAACCTAGTTATGACATGTTTAAATCAAATCTGTACCTTCTATATATATATATATATATATATATATATATATATATATATGTGTGTGTGTGTGTGTGTGTGTTTTATGGACCGTTGCCAAAATTGGGCAGTTGTCGTAGTGCCCAGCTGCAGCGGGCAGATGCCGAATTAGCTTCAAATTTTATGTCATTTTGGCATCACCCGGGCTGATGGCGAGGAAAATTTTTTAACTTGCCGTAATGCCCGGCAGTTATAAAGTGCCCAGCTACGGCAGGCAGATGCCGAATTAGCTTAGAATTTTATGTCATTTCGGCACAACTGCCCACAGCCACCTGGGTGAAGAAAGCTTTTTAACAGATACAGTATGATAGAAATAGAGAGTGAATTACCTTTGTTGCCTTTAGTTTAAAAAGCGCACCGCCACCAAGCCACCCGTTGCAATATTTATTAAAATAACTTAAATACTTTCTGACAACGCTATAGCAACGGAATTAAACACGATATTAATGCACAATTTATTTTCATCATGGGTTAGATATAGAGGTTGTAGGGGGAGGTTATTGTATTGTATTATTGCAGTAATACAATACAACTTTCTGAGCAGAGTTGCGTTGTTTGAATGAGAGATCATTCAATATCAGCAAGAGACTAATAATCACAGTTAAGTTTAAACATGTAAAAGCCACCCAGTTAAATATAGTTACCTGAAACTCATCAGGAACGCAGTGGCAAAACTAATTTATCATAGCAATATTAATTAATCATTAATCAATAGCATAAAGTTTGTATTTTTCTTATTTATAAATATGACAGAGAATTTGACTCAGAAGAAAACGTTTTCTTATAAACAGTTTAGTTTTCTTTCTGTAGAAAATATTTATTTTATAAGTCTTTCTTTGCCATCAGCTCAGATATATATATATAAAGTTTTAGGCAGGTGTGAAAAAATGCTGTAAAGTAAGAATGTTTTCAAAAATAGACATGTTAATAGATTATATTTATCAATTAACTAAATGCAAAGTGAGTGAACAGAAGAAAAATCTAAATCAAATCCATATTTGGTGTGACCACCCCTTTGCCTTCAAAACAGCATCAATTCTTCTAGGTACACTTGCACAAAGTCAGGGATTTTGTAGGCATATAGTCAGGTGTATGATTAAACAATTATACCAAACAGGTGCCAATGATCATCAATTCAATATGTAGGTTGAAACACAATCATTAACTGAAACAGAAACAGCTGTGTAGGAGGAATAAAACTGGGTGAGAAACAGCCAAACTCAGCTAACAAGGTGAGGTTGCTGAAGACAGTTTACTGTCAAAAGTCATACACCATGGCAAGACTGAGCACAGCAACAAGACACAAGGTAGTTATACTGCATCAGCAAGGTCTCTCCCAGGCAGAAATTTCAAGGCAGACAGGTATTACTGTTTTATTTAACCCCTGCCCCATAATTCAACAATAATGTATTATATACCAGTAACTTGCCTACAGTATAAACTTTTTAAAATATATAAAGTAACTTTGGATAACCAGGTAGTACTGTACAAAAAGTAATTCCTTTATTTGTGATTGGTGTAATATAAGGTTGTCTGGGGATCCCATAGAAAAGTAATACAAGACAGGGCCCCATGTTTTCTTAATGTACCCGCACAATCAAAATGCAGTAAAGTTCCACACCTGTAAAACTGCTTTACCCCCGCACATGCAGTATTTTGAAGCTGGTGCAATGTTAAATAATAAAAAAGGTATATCTTTTTTAATGCAATAAAGCTCATACGACATAAGCTGCTGAAAGACATCATGAATTCCTACAGGTTTATTTTGTGAAATGAATAACTTTAAATCCAGTGAAGAAGGCCCTTAAAACCAAAGTACCTACGCTTGTGTTATAAGAAATAATCTTCCTTGATTTGTGCTTTATATTTATGAGCAAATATAAATTTAGTCTATGGTATTAAATCAATATTTTATTTTTTGTAATCATATACTCCATTATGAAAAACTACAGTGCAGTAAATGTGTACAAACTACTGCAAGACACCTGCGGTCAAATGATTGCATTGTTTACATGAAAGGTCAACAGAGAATATCTCTGTTAACGCTACAAAAATGCATTTTAAAAATATATATATATATATATATATATATATATATATATATATATATATATATATATATATATATATATATATTGAATTGAACCAGAGACATTTGTACAAAGTTGACACCTGTGTTTTATCAAATGTAGGGAATCCTGCATGAAGATTATTCAACATGCTCATATTTATTTTACCATATTATTCTGGCACACACATTATATGGAACCTACAGATGTAGTTAAAAAGTACCTACACTATAACTACACACCCACATATAAAATATGTATAATTAACGTAAGTCAAGTGTTAAAGCTTAATGTGTATGTGCATAATCTTCACTGTATCTTTACAGCAATTGTCAGGATATCATAACCTAAACTGAGCTTATTGTCAAAATTGTTCAATGCACTTCAATATTTTCTTTCAGTTTGTTTTTTAAACCTTGGCTTTCCTTCAAGTCCTTAAAGGAATCATGAAGCCTGAGATTCCATGTGAGTGAAGAACTCCATTACTGTTTACTAACAACCATTACGTATGTTAATGGTATTTCTAGCCAGCCTCAGATATGTAAGGTCCACAGGCTTTGGTTAAAACCACATTTTGCTCTTTTCTCTGAAAGTTATTGATAGTGCCACTCCTGGGAAGTTTGAGAATATTAAGTGGTGGTGTGGCGTGCAGTTCCGTCTGTATTTTAGAAAAGCAAATGTGGCAGTATCTAATGCAATTGTTGTTTTAAAAGTGAACGCAGGTTTTTAAGTGAATGTGTTGGTTTTTTTTAGAGAGATCAGCACTTTGGTAAAATAATTGGAAACATATTTATGTAGTTTATGCAGAAGTACTACCCAGAGGTATAAAATATTGACCCACCATAGGAAAAGGGGGTCATGTTTTAGGCATGCAACCAATCTTCTTTAATAGATCTCCTAGCGGCTGATGAGTTAATAGTATTGACATCACCATAAGATCAGATCCTTCATTGAGGTTTGTGGTTCCCTTCCAGCCCTTGCCCAGCCATTTAATTCAAGGGGATGAGATACCAAGTCATTACACTACCACTGAACAAAAGGTTGAACTAATAACCCAGTATAACTCTGTATAAAAACTATATTAGGTCTTAAATACTGTATTTAACTCTATACAGGGACTTTTGTGCTGGAAAAGTATCAGTAATTGAACTAGAATATGCAGACATATACTCACATTTTATTGATTTTGGCAAACAAATTAAATAAAATGATATATGACAAATTAAACATTGTGCTGGCTGAGACCCATTAAGATAAGAATAAATCATTCACTATTTGAATGAGAAGAATACTCGATGAGCGATTAATTAAAGGATGTTAATTCAGTCACCCCATGGCAAACAATGAAACATGGAACAACTGATGTTATTCTTTGGAAATTGTTTTGGAAAAGGTTGCATAACTCACAGTGCAGTCCCTCAAAAAGTACATAAAAACATCAGCTTATAGATAATTTATATCGCCAAGGTTAGTTACGGTCTGTTGAACAATATGTTATGCTACAGTCTTATATCACTGTCGTAATAGCAACCACCAATCTAGGTTTTAAAGGCATGCAAAGCTGAAAAAGTGTAAAACAGCATTTCATTGGAGAAAATCATTGCAATTAATATGCAAAAGCTGGTGCCATGACTAAGCACATTAACCCATAAACATGTATAGGGTACAAGTTTTAATTGGCATCAGATGAAGTTCCCATGTGAACAATAAGATAGGTAAAACTGTATTACTTGTTATACAATACGTCAGCTGCAATAGCAGTAGTACTCAAAGAAATGAAAGAAGTTATTTACAAACCGCTAACCAAGATCATGCAACAGTCTCTTGACATAGGGGTTGTACCGACAAACTGGAGAATTGCAAACGTAATACCGATCCACAAAAAGGGAGACAAAACCGAACCAGGTAACTACAGACCAATAAGTCTGACTTCTATTATATGTAAACTTATGGAAACTATAATAAGTTCCAAAATGGAAAATTACCTATATGGTAACAGTATCCTGGGAGACAGTCAGCATGGTTTTAGGAAAGGGAGATCATGTCTAACTAATTTTGCTTGATTTTTTTGAGGATACAACATCGACAATGGATAATTAATTTTTAGATTTCCAGAAAGCTTTTGACAAAGTCCTGCATAAAAAATTCATTCTCAAACTGAACGCAGTAGGGATTCAAGGAAATGCATGCACATGTATTAGGGAGTGGTTAACATGTAGAAAACAGAAAGTACTGATTAGAGGAGAAACCTCAAAATGGAGGTAAACAGTGGTGTACCACAGGGATCAGTATTAGGTTCTCTGCTATTCCTAATCTACATTAATGATTTAGATTCTGGTATAGTAAGCAAACTTGTTAAATTTGCAGACGACACAAAAATAGGAGGAGTGGCAAACACTGTTGCAGCAGCAAAGGTCATTCAAAATGATCTAGACAGCACTCAGAACTGGGCAGACACATGGCAAATGACATTTAATAGAGAAAAGTGTAAGGTACTGCACGCAAGCAATAAAAATGTGCATTATAAATATCATATGGGAGATACTGAAATTGAAGAAGGAATCTATGAAAAATAACTAGGATTTTATGTTGACTCAGAAATGTCTTCATCTAGACAATGTGGGGAAGCTATAAAAAGGCCAACAAAATGCTTGGATATATAGTGAAAAGTGTTGAATTTAAATCAAGGGAAGTAATGTTAAAACTTTAGAATGCATTAGTAAGACCTCAACTACAATATTGTGTTCAGTTCTGGTCACCTCACTACAAAAAGGATATTGCTGATCTAGAAAGAGTGCAAAGAAGAGCTACCAGAATTATCCCCTGCTTAAAAGGCATGTCATTTGCAAACAGGCTAAAATAATTTAATCTATTCAGTCTTGAACAAAGAAGACTACGCGGCAATCTGATTCAAGCATTCAAAATTCTAAAAGGTATTGACACTGTCGACCCAGCAGACTTTTTCGACCTAAAAAAAGAAACAAGGACCAGGGGTCACAAATGGAGATTAGATAAAGGGGCATTCAGAACAGAAAATAGGAGGCACTTTTTAACACAGACAATTGTGAGGGTCTGGAACCAACTCCCCAGTAATGTTGTTGAAGCTGACACACTGGGATCCTTCAAGAAGCTGCTTGATGACATTCTGGGATCAATAAGCTACTAACAACCAAACGAGCAAGATGGGCTGAATGGCCTCCTCTCGTTTGTAAACTTTCTTATGTTCTTATGTTCTTGTGTGAGTATTAGGGAGCTTACATGCGCTGTATTTACTCAAGTTGGCCAGCAGACTGAAACATTGATTCTTACTTTTGATTCTTTTTTTAGGGATTTCTCTACTATATTTCACTTTTGTACTACAACTCTGGTTTAGAGGGATCTGACACTGAGGCTTGGCACATTGAGGTGTGTAAGATATTTTAACTGGTTTCATACAAACCGAATCCTGTATTTGTGTCTCCTAGCGGAATACTTTTTTTGGCCGGAAAGCGTTTGCTTTTCAAGTCAGTCATACTGTAGTTGAAATAAATCGCCTGCTAGATAATGTTACCAGTGCTTACAGGGGTCAGTTTGAAACGAGGAATCTTGGTAAAAACCCAATTGTACATTTTGTTTTAAATTTGACTGACATTTGTTTGTATCTGATTGAGTGTGAGAATTGCATTTTTTTCTTGGATCAGATGATCATGAGACTGCAGAAAAAAACAGAGAACCTTGCAGACTAGTTACATAATTCCAATCAAAGTCAAAACAAAGCAGAACCGCTTCGGTACAAGCGTGCTTGTTTTATTTTGTTACAGTATTGCATTGTGTTACTACCCAGTGCAACTGCTTAAATGTGGGTCATACTGTAGATATGTGCCTTCCTTTGCCAAACATGCACAGCAGCTATTAAAGCACCCTGCGGAAAACTTATAGGTACATAATAGAATCACACTGTGGCTGTTGGGCACAGTTACGGATGTGCAGGGCTGGTAGACGTTGATGTAGAAAACAGTTTAGTAAGCTCGCTGACTGACACGCTTACAAAATCCGACAAAGATGTGTGGAAACAGCTTTTCCTTGCACACCCAGACCACAGTGTTCATTTCTCCAGCCCCTTTGCCTCTAACTGGAAGGCAGGATGGGCCAAGCTACAGGGGCTTCCTCTTGTCTGGATTCTCAGGATTGCGCCTTCAGTGAATTAAGGTGTGTCCTTTAAGAGGATAATCTTAGTTTTCCTCCCCTGCAAGGGGTCGGCTGTGTACAATTGAAAAAACATGTAAAGTGGAATTGCATGCGGATAATAAAAAAAAATGTAAGGTTCTATCTTAGTTGCTAGCATTTCGATGTTATGCCTGTCTGCTTTTATGTCCCATTATGTCTCATCTTCCAAAAGTCAGCTTACTACTAGCAAACACCATAAGATGTTAGTTACCGGATATAGACTGACTACCTACTGGGAGAGAAAGCTTGCTTTCCAGAATGGAATAACTTCCAGCTGAGAAGCACTGAATTGTCACAAAGGAGAAGAGGCTTTTCGGTTTATTTAATTGAGCATCAGTTGATTAAATAAGTACTTAACTGGTGTGTTAGTTAATAACAGTGGTGATTTTATATTTAGTTAACGAAAATGTTTGTACATTGATTCTTGAAAATGTACAGCTCTATATTTGTTCTTTAATTTGCCTATAAGTAACTTAATTGGTATAATAATACTGTCTAATGTCAAATGTTGTTTGCATCTTCCAGCCAAACACTTATCAGGATTTCAGGCAGAAGTGCAAAAGAGTGCTAATAAAATGTAATCATTGTGTGCTGTCTAACACCTTAGTGTTGATTAAAATATAGCAAATGAGAGATATATCAATATGCATTAATGTCTGGTATTAAATTCAATAACACTTAATTGACCTAATTGTATAGTCCTTCTTTCTCTCACAAATACACACAACTCTGGTTTACAGCTATATCTCCAGCACCTGCCCACTTAGTGAAAAAACAGGAAATTCCTGATTTTTCCCTGATACATCCTTAAGGTAAGCACTTTTCCCTTTGTGAACTGGGAGTTGCTGCAGTTTTCATTGATATCTGCATTCAGTTATGTTGTAGCAATTGGAAACTGTGTAGTCTTTGTTTGAAATAAGCTAATCAGAACATATTGTTTTTACAACACAGGGCATATTAATCTCCCCAAAAAGTTATCTGTAAAATTTTGAAAAGTGAAAAACTTTTTTTTTCTTCCTCAGACCAAGTTGAGAAATCATTTTTCATATAACATAGCATGTGGGGAGAGTGATATTTATGGAGTGCAAAGCACTGTGGCTTTGCGGAAAACCACATATATTCAGCTTGTCAGAAATCATCTTTATGTTTACTCTTTCAATCCCTAGACTACAGCTTTCTAAATCTAATTCTTTCATTAGCCCATTTCACTGAATATATAACAGCCTGAGGTCTGAAGTAAGGAAAATATCTTGAAAATGCATTAAGAAGTAATTTTTGTAGAAGGCAGGAGGTAGGATCTGAACTCAGGATCCATTTGCACAAATAGGAAAACCAGGACCCAGATTGTGTATTTAGGTTAAAGACTTAATGCAAGTCTCATTTTTTTTTTTCTTTTTCTAATTATCCTATGTGAAGGGGGTATACTGTATTTGGGAACTGAATCTCAGACAGAATATGGTATTGTTGAATTTAATGGAAAACACCTGATTGGAACTGAGAAATCTGATCAGTGTGAGATAAATGTGGGTGAACTCAAGCCTATTCTGACGTTTAACTTTTATAAAACAAAAGAGATATACAACTCAATTTAATATATATGTGAATGTGTACAGTACAATTGACATTCAAAATGATTCTTTTTCTTTTTTTTTTACCTGCTGAGAATTTCAGTTGCTGCCAAAAACTAAATGCAAGGGAACTGCAGTTGACTCAGAGGCTCTTTTTCAAAACACGCTCAGATACCAACACAGAGGGTCTTACCTTACCATCTTGAGAGGAAGGGGCCTATCAGCAGCTCTAGTATAGAGAGCTCAGAAAATACCTACCAATTGGCAGGCACATCCCATACGTAAGGTTTTGGTGGTCATCTTCAAATTGAAAGAGAACGCAAAACAGCGAGCGCTGTAAGGTTAGAAATGCAGACTACAATCGCAAAGCGATGTAGACTGTTGAAAAGAAAAAGAGTAAACACAGTGCAGTTGTGCAGCGTTTATAGCTGAGTTCACAGAAGCTGAGTTTCTGATTCCAGGGAAGTAGCAAGCTGGCTTCCAGCAATGAAATTGCAGGGGAATTCCAGAAAACTTGAGAGAGAGAGCTGTTTCACACAATCTTCATCACAGCAACTGGACAAGGGTGTTTATCTTGGACTACATGCAGTCACACAATCTGGGCAGCGCGTAGCCTACAGTGGAGTCGAGCACCATCTACAGGCAGAGGGCATCAAGGCACCACGTGCACCGAGTACCCGAGGGCACTATGCATACCGAGGTACTAGACACCTGCGTACCAAGCACTGAGCACCATGCTTGCACAGAGCACCGCTTGCACCTGGCATTGTGTGCTCCGGGTGTACCGCACCGTGCAAAGCACAACACAGGCAAAGCGGGGTTGTGTGACAGGGTCGATAGACATGCAACAACAACAGTATAGTAATGTAATATATATTTTGCCCAACTGCGCACACAGCAGTCGGCGAACAACTCAACGGCAGGGATACAGCAGAGCCTGGCCCCAGCGGAGGAACTGTGTTCTCCCCAAGTGTAGTCTGGAAAGACAACACACACACACTTTTAAATAATACTGCACAGGCAGTCGCTCACATGCGACAGACAGTAAACAGTAAAGACAGCCTGCAATGCAAGCGAGGCAGGCTGTGAAAAAAGGCACAGAAAGCACAAGAAGAGCTAGAATGGAGCCGCTGATTCCAGAAAGCGGCAAGCCAGCTTTCAGCACGAATGCAGGGGAACTGCAGTCGACTTGGAAAAGCTCTTTCAAAATATGCTCAGTTGTAAATGCAGATATTTTACCTTACCATCTTGAGAGCCAAAAAGAGGAATGGCTTCTGTGGATTGACTATTTTGATCCCTCTGACATCACCCCAGGAAGGGGCCTATTGGCAGCTCTGATATAAAGAGCTCAGTAATACCTACCAATAGGCAGGCATATCCCATAAGTATGTTGTTGGTAGTCTTCAAATTGAAAGTGAACAGACCAAAACACTACTCCAAAGCATCCATTTCCGGAATTAACATTCATTAAATCACAACCTCTTGTTTAGCAGATTACTGATTAAACAACAGGTTAAACAGTCTTTAAACAACAGGTTAAATTATTAAATTATTATTTCACAGCTCATGTCCAGCACCTGCCTCTCACTCAAAGCTAGGCGTCGTTTTTTTCAGCCCTTAAGAGAGACCTGTACAGCATAAACTTTTTTCTTTTCAGTTTCTGTGTGAATCTGTTTAGCATTCAGCTAATAGACTCCCATTCTGCGTGCTCACTGTATGGCTTGCACGGCAGCAAACATCAATATGACTGCCAAGAGGGGCCCTTCAGCTAAACTCAAGGAACTTCTTCTGGAGCCTTAGCATGATTGACACACCCTTAGTGATTAATACTGGAACCTCAGAAAAAAAATGACTTACCCGCTTAATTCACTTTATCTTTACTAACGTGACCTCTAAATCTTCCCTGTCTGTCTCCTGTTGAGACGACTGATTGCCTTTAACCTCATCTTCTGGTTTGTTTCAATTAAACATCTCTAATAATTGGATCTGGTATGGCAGTAAACAGGTTGCCTGTGCCCCATTTTAGTGTTCACTGAAAGTCTTTTAATGAATAAAATAAAGCCTGCATGGCTATATTGCCATTTGGTTGTGCATTTTAGCCTCTAGTTTCCTTTTTTAATCCACAGAAATACTCTTTATTTGTTAGTGACTTGTCATCTGTTCAACAACTTGAAAGCATTAATCTTGTACAGGACTGGTAAAGCCAAAGTCTTTCACAATAGTGGTTCTATTTTATACTTTGAAGTCCTACTACTGTAGGCAACCAACTGTTGTTATTGCAAAAACTGCATTAAAGTAACTTTGGAAGATTTGACAGAAAAAGACTAGTACAAACAGTTGTTATTAACGGTTTACCTGCCAAGTATAAACTGGTTATTGTAGACTGCATTTATTAAAATGTCGTGTCACAGGTCTTTTGGGCTGATGACAAATGCAGCAACACACTTCAGAGGTAATGGGGGTTTAGAAAGGATGCCATTCAGTTTACAAAGAGAGGTCAGTAATGGAATCCTTTTCATAAGGGTCCGCTTGAGCCATGTGTACACACTAAACATACTGCAATTTGCATTTCCGTTGCGACAATTCGCAAAATATACATTTTGTGGTATGTACTAAGAGAAAATATGTTAATGAAAAGAGCCGCAATATACTAATTTTAAATATTTGTTGCGTCTTCTTAACGAGATCTCTAGCATACATTGTGAGAGTCGTGCGACATTGTTCAAATAAATAGTGGTTTGCTGCAGCAGAGGGTGCCCGAAGGATAATGTCTATATATGCAAGGGTGCAAGAATCAAAATAACATTCAGATGATTAATTAATACTTTGAAGCTCCAGTGTGTTCCTTTTGTAGATAGGTTCAAGTTAATGGCAAACACAGCGCAGTGACACCCTGTCACCCTCACCATCATCACCACACACACAGTAATCATTGTGCCACCCCAGTTTTTTTTTGTTATTGTTGTTGGACTAGATACAGGTAATGTTTTTAAAATATTGTACAGGTATTTAAAAAACATACAGTCAAAACCTGTGGACCACAGTAATGGAGCCACTGGGCTGGTTCCCACAATGTGTTATGCCATCATTATTAAGTTTCCTGTACTGTACAGTGAGTCTTTAAAATACATATTAAGAGGCAACGCTTAATTAATGCGCTGCCTTTTCACAGGTTTTGATTTTTGATTGATAAAATAAAAAGTAACCCTATATATATATATATATATATATATATATATATATATATATATATATATATATATATATGTGTGTGTTTGGTTGTATGGCATAATAGTATTTTCTATGTCCTTTGAGTGGTTTTCATGGAAGTTTTGACTTGGCTTGAATAGAGCATTATGTAATAGGTATCTTCCTAAGCTCTGTGAGAATGTTCTTGATCTCCAGATAAGGAGACACAAGGATTAGGATAAGGGTGACTTTTATTCAATGGATTTATATTTCTATCCTCTTGCCTTCTTAAAATAATGAGACGAGGTTCTCGCCTCACCACTGTTCATACGAATGGGTGGGAATCCAGATGAATTGTATTGAGGAAGGCACAGTAAGTGAGGTTCAATGAATATGACTCCTCTTCTTGTGTGCCATTAGATAACCCCCCAGGGCCCACCTCAGCAGTTGAGCAGCTGACCGCAATCTTCATGGTGTCCAATGAATGTGCTGTATGACGGCTGGTTTTGATTGTCAAAACTATAAGTGAGTCGGTCCATTAGCTTGTAGTTGAAAAGGGTTAATTTCAATTTTTAAATACATACAGAAGCCCAACATGGGGTCCAGCATATTGCGGTGGTGTGGTAGGGACTTTAATGCTGCACAGCAGGTGCACTCATTATGTTTTTTATATGTGAGGAGATGTCGACTTAAAATTGATCAAACCCTTCCTTTGAAAACATAAATGCCAACACCTCAGCGACACACTATAAACAAGACTCTCACAAAACAATAATGATACTTATCAGTCACCCGCCTTGAGTTTGCTTGTAAAAAGAAAAAAAAAAACTCCAGCTTGTATGTTATTGGAACTCAGAAAACATAGATCTTTTTTTTTTTTTTTTTTTTTTTTTTTGTGGTACTGATAATTCACTCACAGCCAGAGATTGATGACTACGAAAAGTCCATAAAAGATGTTACCACTATATTTTCTTCTTATGATTTATTTTATCATGTTGTCAAGGTTTGGAGAAAACAAGAAACAAATCAATGAATCTCATGCTTAAATATTAAAGAAGGCTCTAATAGACATTTTTATTCAGACACCTTGTTTAATCCGATGGCTCACAGAAGATCACTGGTAACAATGCTTTTATTTCCGTTATAGCTTGAGAAATTTAATGAGCTGGGCTACAAAGCGCTATTCAAAAGAAAAAAAAAAATGATTATCAAAAACACATTGACCTGTGTGACCACTCGTGTCATATTTTCATTTTAGTAAGATAATTACCACCGGTGTCAGATCAGTACTTTCTAAAGTGGCCAAGACTTTCTTAGTTCATTTTCCCTCCAGTATTCCTATTTTTCCATAACAACCCTTTTTATGTCTGCTATTTTACTTTCTTTTCATTCTAAATGATTATAATTACCTTATTTCTGTATTCTCCAACTGCATCACAAGTTAATCGTGTTATCATGCATATCAGCCATCAGTGGCTACCTTTTAAGTTTCTAACTCACTTTGTAGAGTAATCAAGTGTTATTTACTGTGTAAGACAAAAGGAGCAGTTACTGTAAATATCCAATTGCAACAGAAAACAACCAATATATATTTTTTTTGGAAAGCATATTTAATTTTTCCTTGAGCCTCTATTGCTGGGTGCATTTTTGGAGAGCTGAGTGTGGTTGGAACCTAATCTATGTCAGCTTTAGAACAAGTAACAAATACCAGTTGAAATCATGCTATGCCCTGGGTCATTTTTCACTCATTGGCCGCAAATAAATGACCCTGCTGTTTGTGAATCTGAATATCAACAGCTGCCCAGTTTAAAAGCCGCTAAGTGTGTGTGTGTGTGGGGGGGGGGGGTTTGTGTGTTGGGGGTTGGGGTTGGGGAGGGAGACTTTTGTTGTGTTAATGAGTGAACAGCTAAACTAAAGCGAGCAAAATGCTTTCAAAGTTGACCTATATGTCATTTTTTTTTGTCAAAGGAGGCTTCAGCAGCTGCAAATGCAAGTTATTAAAAAAAAAAAAAAAAAAAATACAGAAAATATCCATATGGTTATGAATGCAAAGACCCTGACATCGCAGGTCTCAGCTAACGACCCTTCATTCTGACCTCTTACAATATGTTTCCACAGGCAATTCCATAACTCTCCAGCCAACATTTAAATGTTTCCTGTTTGACAGACAGGAGAGAGGAAGTTCCACATCACTTTGGAGCTGTTGCGTTCAAAAGCGGGACATGGCAGCTCGCTGGAACCTGTATAATTTATATTACGTTTCATCACCTCGACGTACAAACACACATGGTGAAACTCGTTTTTCTTTTGTTTTTTGTCTGCTGATATCTAGCATTAGAGGCAGAGGCAGAGGCAGAGCAGAGGCCAGCCGCTGTGTTGAAGTTTATATGCTCAGATGTTTTTTGCTGCTGTGTTGTTATTGGAATGTGTGTGCTGATGCAGACTGTGAATCTGATGAATGACCACCAGTGGCAGATTCATTGTCCGGATCTTAGTGCAGCTGTAGAGGAAACTAATGGCTAGCAGGGACCACTGAGGTCTCTGAGCTAATACCTGCCTCTTCCATCACAAAATCTTGGGTATTTTTTTCACACCCTGCCAACTGAAAGCCACTGGCCTCCCTGCTGATCTCTTAGTATCTAGTGGAACCTGGGGGAATGGTGACAGACTTTGTGACTGTATGTGTAGCATCTGTCGTCTAGGCATGCTACTGTCTTAGCTGCCTGGCTGTAGGGGGACATTGCTGGGCATTCATCCCCCTTGGCTTGCTTTTCGACAGGACAGAGGTACCCCATGCTGCTCCAACTCCAGCCTGCTTTGGCTAGCCCACCTGCATCTCTTTGCTAAGCATATGGTTTCACTTTTCTCTTTCTTCATGGGGAATCAGGACAGTTGAGGCATAAACTGCCTTTTTTATGCGTCCCTCTCAGAAAGGTTGAATACTATGAAGAAGGTCCAAAAATAACATTGGTGTGATAAGTCATTAGTCATTTTTCACTGTACATATGTTAACTTGACCCACCGTATGTTAATTCATGCAACATTGGCCTCACATATGGCTGCAATAGGAATCCCAACTGGTACTTCCTCCTGCGTGGTGCCTCATTACAGGTGAAACGTCCCAGAGCTTCATCATTAACACTTAGGTGAAGTTCGACTTCCAAATTATTTCATTGGCCTAAGGTCAGCACAAGGGCACGGAAAGGGTGGCAGGAACGTAGGGGGAAATGTCTATCAAATCAATCTTGGGCACAGTGAATTTGATGTATAGTTGTCACTAGATGGCATAAGGAAAGCAAATTTGCCTCATGATTCAGAGCTTTATGTATTTTGTAATTAACATAATGCTTTGCTATGGCTGTTGCTTTTATAGAAGATAGCCAAGTCAAGTGCAAAAAGCACGATTCAGAATTTTGATACATTTAAATATGAATGAATAACTGTCATTGTATGCCAATATACATTAACATTGAAATAAAAATGGTTTACTGGTGATCATGTACCTTTTCGATGTTTTTTTTTTCCTCTGGCAAATATAGGTTCTGCTATTATCTTAACTTTTATCCCTCTTGTCTCTGCTTTTTAAAATGTACCGTATGATTAGTTGTTTGGTCCTTGTGAAGGACTCTTGATTGACAGCCCTGAAGACTGAAGTCCTCTAAGTAGACCTCTTCTTTTCCACCGAGTACTGCAGGCGACCACAGTGTGCATTCCCTCACATGGATCTAATATCAGCCTTGACCTGCAGGCTCTTGAGAGGATGGGAGGTAAGAACAGATACAGTGCCTATCTAATGCTTGGCACCTCCGCTAGGCTGTTGTGAAAGGTGCCAATTAGTGCCAGTTGTGATTGCAGCTTTGTGATGTCGAGGCCTGTCATCAAGCACTGGGCTGAGACCACCAGAATGCATGACATGAGAGCGTCTGAACAGCCAGCAGTCTGAGATGACATTCCATCACCACTGACCCCAGCTGGAATTTAACTAGTGACCCAAATGTCAAAAGGCTTCATATACTATAATCATTGTATTAGCTTCCTGGTTTTTTATACCGTCAAACGT